>VZRM01006908.1:1257998-1450510 GCA_013397955.1 Grantiella picta
GGGGCCGCCGCTCATGCCGGCGCGGCGCCGGGACCCGGGGGCGGGGGCTCGGGCCGCTGCTGCGGGCGGCAATCGGGGCAGCGGGGCCGCGCCGGCACAGCCGCAGCTCACACCCCGCTAAGCGCCGCGGAGGAGACGCTTTGACTTTATCCCCGCCGCGATGCCATGGGGGAGCCCCCGGCGCCCCGCCTTCCTCCTCGCCCAGCTGGCTGCGGAGCCGGTGGGGGTTCTGGCCTCTTAGTCAAACGCCGCCGTCACCTCGGCTGCCCTTGGGCGGGAGGAAGGGCGGTGATTCACGGGACGCTGCGAGGGCCGGGAGCGGAGCACGAGTACGCTGGCGGCGTGCGGTGACCCGCCGGGCCCGCTCTGCCCCGCTCTGTCCCAGCCCCGGCCGGGCACGCACAGGGCAGCGGAGGGGCTCCAGGGGTCGGAGAGGAACGAGCTGCTGAAAGGACGGGTTTAGGGGAGGGTGCGGGGGCTGCCCCGTGTTCTCGTCACTTGGGCTGTGAAGCTCCACCTGGACGGGTTCACGTCAGGACACTGCCTGGTGGCAGCGGTCGCTCACAGACTACGACGAGGAGGCAATTATTCATCGCTAATCTTTAAAAACAAGGCAAAGCCGCCCGGGAGAGTGCTCTGTCTCATGCAGCAGCAATGAGGTGGCGTGCTCGGGCTACGCTGCTGTCAGCGAGCGCTTCCCCGGCTTTGTGGGCTGCCTTTGGCCAGACCCTGTAGCAGCACCCGGACTTTCTCTGGGATCCCCGACTCGCAGGGGCCATGCGATTTTCGCATTTATATTGCCTTAATACAAATATCCCTTTTAGCCTGCTGGTGGTACTGGTCCGTCCCTTAGTTTATGGAGTGTACAGCAGAGGGGTGGGGGTTGAGCTCTTGCACCGGCGCTTCGTTCTCAGTAAAACTGCAGACAACTTATTTAATGGGATTTTAGTGGGCATTATAATATTTCCTAATATGCACAGGTAGTACGTTCATCTTCTACAGGTTACATTCAAAGTTCTGCGTTTTCCTCGGACGGAAAAGCAAACCTTTAAACAAGCAGGATCTTCCTTCAGAGAGGAAGAGAAGCCAAGAGAATGGATTGAAACTTAACACCCTTATATGTAGAAAACAGAGTGCACAAGCCTTTCCTTCTGCAATTAACATCAGCAGGGGCAGCATGCTGTTTCCCCTTTTATAGGATCTCTGCCTTGCTTATCTTAATCTTCCAACCTCAAACTGACAACTCCAATCGTTTGCAAAAGTTTTGACTGCAGACTATAGTGGCACGCTGTTAGCCTTCTACAGTTGGTAGGTTTGCCTTGGAAATTGTGAAGCACTTCCTAAGTAGTGTGCTCTTGTTGCGCTGATATTTTGCAGCGCCTTTTGTATCAGGATGTCCTGACTCATCGAACAAAGGTGTTGAGAACAAAGAAATAGATGGTGTGCAGTATAGTAGCACAAGCATTAAACACATTCATACAATTTGTTTTTATCATTTTCTAGAAAAGCAAATTCCATTAGTTTTAGTTTTATATGGCTTCTTGTGATATTATAGGTGTTTCATATTGGTGTGTCTCGTGCAATTACTCTTTAAAGCAATGTTCCTGTCAGGAAGAGATAAACTTGGCAATTGAAATCCAGAAAACTTTGAAGATTCTTTGCCTACTGAATGGTTTAAACCTTACACCCAAACGACTTCATTTTGGTTTTGCACAACAGGGAGTTGCAGTAACTTTTTTCAGCTATTGTTTTTCATCTTTGTTGACCTCTGTACTTTGTGGTCCCCACTGAGGAAAAGAGCCGGAGTGCCAGAGCACTCTGAAAGAAAGGCTATCCTTGTGCCATTTCTAGCTTCACTGGATACAAAAAGTGGTCAAGAAATAACTAAAAGTGGCACTTAGTGCTATGATTTAGCTGACAAGGTGATGTACTGCCAAAGTTAAACTCAGTGGTCATGGAGGTCTTTCCCAACCATAATGACTCTATGATAAAAGATACCAGACATCTTGGAAGGCAATGTATTCACAGATGCCCAGACCAATTTTTAGATTAGTATTTGAATAGTTAAGTGTTTAACAGAACTTAGCCACTAGCCCTCTTGATAGCAGGAATAAAAATCTTCTGGGTTTTCAGCATCTACACTACCTTTCTGTGTCCTTAAAACTGTGAAAGGTTTTTTATCACCTGTAGTTGGGTCACTTGGGTATATACCTGTATTATGGATAGGATCAGGATTAATTGTTTTATTTGTTTTCACTTACAGTTCTATAGGTGCAAAGGAGGAGGCCAGTAAACAAACAAGCTGAGATACATCTGTTGTTTTAGTTTCAGTATTTCAAGAAGCTTTGTAATAAACCCAACAAACAGTATGTACTTTTTCTCTTGGAAAATTACTGTCAAATGAAAACAACTGCTTTAGAAAGCCTGGAGTTTCTTTCTTTGTTTTCTTCTGGTTTCTGGCTAGTTTAAGGATTAGCAGTTGTGAATAAAAAAAAAAGTTAAAATTGTTGCTTGGCATTAATGTGTATGTCTGTAAATTAATTAATCTTATTCTTAACAAACTTATGCTTTGTAGTGCAAGTCCAATTCAGTGATTACTTATCCTTAATTCATCCAAGATTTTGCTGTAACTGACTTTCTTTTCATCCTTCTCATTTAAAGAATGGAGCCACATAAGAACTGCTCACAGGAAAGCTTGGAAGATCTATATTTGATTAAGAGGAGTTTTAGCATCAAGAATCAGCTGTAGCATCACTCAGAGATTTCTAATTGACAAAATACTCAGATTTGCAAGTTCTCTGTTTCTCTTACTTTACTCGTGTTGTAATGATTTACCCAACTTGAAGATGTGACCTCAACATCATGCTTTTCATTGCGTTTGAGAAAAGCTTTCGGAACTAAAACGTAATCCTACATACCAATGTACCCAGCGATTTGTGAATGCATTTTAAACAGTTCTTGAGAAAGCTCGACTCACCTAAAATTTCTCTTTGACATTCACACTTCCAGCCAGATTTGAAGGAAATAGTTCAGCAGAGGTGGATGGCTTTATTTCTACCAACTGCATTTCTTTCTGACTCCCAGTTAAAGAAGCTTAAGTGATTACAAGAGAAATATAAATGTATTAGCTCTGTCCCTCATTCGTTCTGAGAAGCAATGCCAAGGAAAAGGCAAATGGAGTCATCTGAAAACATGACAAGGCAGTGCATATTTTCACAGGTAGACATGAGAACTGGAAAGGACTTGAGGAAAGGAATACTGTGATGGAAGAAAAGGGAAGAGTAAACTGACAGATTAATAGCTGGTGTTTCGTAGTTGATGTCTCTTCAAAAGTTTTAGTTGTTTGCTTATTCACTCCAAAGTTATGTACTAAGAGCAGCAGCAGCAGAATTGCATGCCAGATGGTAGAGGAAGTGCCTTGTGTATCTTTCCAGTCTACTGAAGCCTGCAGGGTTCTTGTTAACCCACTGCTCTGGTTTTCATTGCAAATCCCTTTCTTCCCTTTTTTTCTTTTCCTTCCTTCAAAGAAAAAGGAGGGAGGGGGAAAGAGGGAGGGGAAAAAAAAAAAGGGAAAGAAAAGCCATAGTTTCAACTAGCAATAGCACCATCCTTTTGGCTTTGAGCTACCCTGTCCTGTGCCAAATCTACTGTCTCCAGCAGCTCTCCCACAACAAATCAGTCCACACATACAAAAGCTGTAAAAAAAGAATGGTGAAGAAAGATCGTTGATTCTCCTCTTCTACCCCCCCATAGCCTTTTCCTTTTGCTTTCCTCCTCGAGCTTCATTCCCCAGCAATGATCTCCTCCTTGCCAGTGCTGTAAGCGATACTGAGACCTCCAGCCTGCAGCTTTGCTGACAGCTTCCTTAGAGTACAGGCGCCTTTGCCTTTCTGTATTAACAGACCATTGTAAAGCAGAAGTTATATTCTTTTATTCCTCCCACTTCCATCTAATAGTTGATGTTTGAAAAAATGGCTCATAAATTATTAGAGTGGCAGATTCATTACTTTTGGAAACTTCTTCTATTCTTTCAGCTAACCCACACCACTGCATTGTGTCACAAATTATATTCCCAAAGAGACACCTGAAAAGATTTTATATAGTCTATTTTTACAGTATATTATTTTAAAAAATTGGGAATATACTCCCAATATTTTAAGAGATTCACAAACTTCAGGAAGTCCAAATGTAAAGACCAGTTTCAAAGACTATCAGATACTGATTTTTAGAATGTGTAAAGCATGCGTCTTTAGATGGCACTTATTAGTGGAATTATCTTAAATCAGTAGTTGACTATGAAAAGTATGCCTTTGCCCTTGTCCTAGGGATCATAGAGTCATGCAGAGACAATAGGCTAGGCTAGCCTAGGGTCAGAACCAGGAGATGACAACACCACCAATATCAAGTTTTAGGAGGTTTGGGGGGGTGAGTTTAATATAAAAGAGAAGATTGCAAATGCTGGGTCACAGTCCCTACACATAAAGTTAAAAAATAGTGCCGTGTAGTTGGAGTAACAGAGAAAACAAGAACGCAAGTGAGTAACTTTTAAAAGGGACAAGGGAACAGAGTGCTTATGAAACTTGGAGAATATAACAGAAGAAACATGAGCAGGCATAGTTATGCAGAATTTTTTTCTAATAGCCTCCTGGAAGGTTTCTTTCATCACTTCAAAAATCATAGTATAATTTTCTTATTCTTTGCCCTACATTTGTCTCATTCCAGATGTCTATTATTTTTAATGTTATTCTTATTAGCAAGAACAATTACTCTTAGTTATCTCTATCATTGCAATTACTTTATTAAGTATGAAGAATTCTATATTTATTTGAGGACTTGCTATGTCTTTGCTCTAGACTGGACATGTCACATTCTCTAAACATTTTCCCAACCCTGAAATTATTTTAATATTTTTACTACTAATTCTCAACAATTCACTAACTTTACTTTGATGCATTCTAAAGGTTCATAGTAGAAGATTTTTTTATCTGCTACTAACTCACTGTCATGAGCAATGAGATGAATTTCTAAGAGAAGGGTAGAATTAACTAAATATTTCATTTTTATTGTCTGAGGTGCACACAGCATCTTGCCTTGAGACCCTCACGTTCTAGGAAATATAAAATACAGGCAGTGGTGTTCTATGGGTTCATAATCTTTTGGTTGTTGTCATCAGTTAATCAGACCCTGGAAAAAAGCTCTGGAAATGGAGGAGTAAGGATTGCTTGAGTTCTGTAGGTCAAGGAGAAAACGCCTTTTGCATTCACAGCGCAAGTGAGAGAACATAAACTTTTATCGTTAACAATTTGTACTTTTAACTCAGGAAAAATGTTAGTAAAGGAATAAACAGAAGTCTATAACTAATTTGAAACTGTGAGGTTGTGTAATATTTCCATTGCTCGCTCGGGAAAATGAAAAGCTCAGCATACTGAATCTGATGCTTCAAATCACCCACACTAAACAGCAAAATTTTATGTGGCTTTAAAGGAAATAGCGAATAACAGAGGATAGACTCAACTCACCTTAATAAACCATAATAAGACAATAATAATGGTAAGATGAAAGGGAACTAAAAAGCAAATTGCCAGCACTATATTTAATTGGGTTGCACAATCTGATGGACTCTGTTAGTTTATTCCCTCCTTTAATTCTTACACACAAGCAAGATTTACGTGATCGAAGGTAAAGTCAAAAGATTTAAGTAAAACTCATTGCCTGAGTTTACAAAGTGATCATTGCAACAGATGCTTATCATGATGGACTAGGCTAATGGAGTGGGAGGTTAAGAACACTGCATCAGATTGAAAATGTTGGTAGAAATCAAGTAGGTAGAAAATAATAACCTGTTATTTGGGACAATGGACATGCTAGTCATCATCTTTATGAAATAACCCTATGAAGAGAATAACCTCTACATCCCACAGGATTCCCTTTTGGGAATAGGTGAAAAAAGGCTGAGTAGAAAAAGGAACCAACCAGGTGAGAGACACCTATCCCTTAAATACATAACTAATAGTAAGTAACTGGATGATCTCAATGAATTCAAAAGGATTGCTGCCATTTTTAAAGCTGAGCATGTGCATTCATATTTTCTCAGCTGGGACCTATGTGTCTAAAAATTATGGCAGCAGTTTGAAAGATGAGAGATGTGCCACATTGGAAATGTCTCTTCTGTCACCTCTTACATTAATGAGAAGGCATGAGTGTCTGCATGACCTATGGTGTCCTTGCCCCTTATGGTATATAGAAAAGATTTGTGTCTATGATTTTGTCTTTTTCTGTCTCTTGAAATGATAAAAGTGAATAGCTAAGGAATCTGCATTAAGTGATATCTAGTTTAAATTTTCTGTCAAAGAAAGCTTAATAAAGTAAGAATAAATGGAACATAAAATGAGGATAAATATAGAGGAATAATAGGGCTTGCTCCCACTTTCATAAATCAGATATCACAAGATCTGATAACTTAGATTTTCCTTTTCACTTCTAAAATGGAGATTAAATAAAATTTGACTAGGAAAAGAAGCACTACTTTAAATAAAATTAATACATATTTCTGAACTTATCTATGATACTTGAGTACCATACCTACACTTCTGCTCCTGTTGTATCCACGCTTTGTGCATCTTTCTCCTGCCTGCACATCAGCATTCCGATGATGTGCATATCCCAAAGCTGATTTGCCCTCTCACAGAAGTGCTATGGCTTCATTTCCTTCTTTGCATCTTGCATGACAGGACTGGTTGCAGTTTGCTGTGGGGATGGACAGGAGATACAGCTGGGAAGTCGTGGGAAAGGTCTAACAATGCTTCACAAATATCCTAGTGATAAACTAAGCTCCCTCTGACCTGCTTTCTCATGACTACAAAATCAGGCCATATTTACTGTAATCAAGCTCTTTGCATTTCTTACAAATGCATTTGTGCAAATGTGGCTCCACTGGGATAAGCAGCTTTGGAAATCTGCTGTCACCCTTGTCCTGGCATTTTTTACCATGCTCTCAAACCCCACTGGTAATCATGCAAACACCTGTTAGTTCTTTTCTTCACTACAGATTCTTCTCAAAATGTATTTATGCTGGTATAGCTGCAGAAGAAACGAAAAATCTAAGTAGATAGCCTAGAAGGACAAGCTCTCTGTAACTGGTCAAAAGCATCCTCTAAATTTGCTGATGGAGGGGACGTTTTCTGGAAAACCTGTTTATCTCAGATGTATTTGGGAAGGTTGCTCTCAGTAATGTAGTTCCAGCTGAACTGTGCTTTCCAAGATATCCTGACAGTATGTAAATCCATAAATATTTTCCAATGTTTCCTAAGATATCTGTTACAATTTTTTTATCCAATCCAGGCAATCACACATCATTTTGCCAGGCTCTGCACAGCTTATTTGATAGCATTACCAATTTAGAAACACAGTAATTGTGAGATACATTTTAAAAACCCAATATTAATGAAATGCTTAGTAAAAGAAGAAAGTATTCAGGTTATTTTGAAAAGATAGTCATGCAAATACTGTATTATATGCAAATTTTTCCCCAGACTTAGCCACAAATCAAAATGTCTTTGGTCATGGTATTGACATCCATAAAGATCTCTTTCCATCAGTAGCAGTGCAATTACAGAAGTTTTTCCCACTTTTACAGAAATGGAATTGTCAGGGCAAAAGTTCTGTCTCCCTTTCACCACCTGTTTAGTTCTAGGGACTATATTTGCTTGAGTTTTTTTTCTGAGGTTTGCAATATTTTCAATCTATTTTTCTGTGGTTTGCAAATCATATGCCAAATAATTTACAAGGCATCACTGGCTAACTAATATAATTTTAAGACCTTTGGGTTACTCTCTTTAGCTTGCTTTCTGCTGACAGAGATCCTCTAGAACCAGCAAAGTCATTTTCAGCCACCTTTGGGTGGGATCAGAGCTAAATGTAAGAGTGATTGCTCCCACAATCAGTGTCTGCCAGTTGCAAGCTGAATACACTTAATTCGGAAGCCAAGCTCAGATCCTTGAATGACACCATCTTCTCTCTATAAGCATGGGCTTGTTAAACAGTAGCCCTTTCACTGGGGTCTGTTGAGTTCTGATCACACTCACAGAAGCTGACTGAGGGAGGTTGCTGTGGGTTTCCATTAGTCAAGGAAAGAAAATTTCAATAGTTTAGGGAGCACCAAACATCCAAGGACAGTTCTGCTCCCCAGCTCTATATGCACTTTCCATACAGCTCAGTTCATACTCTTGAGTGCTTTGAATAGTGGACATGTTACAGAGTGTTTGTTACTATCTCCCAAAATCAGAGTTTAAAAAAAAATCCAAACAACAGCCTAGTCTTTTTACTTGTTTTTAACGAAATATTGTGAATATACTAAATAAGTAAAATGGTTTCTGTTATTTTTATCAGGAATTTCTTGTGTACTTCAATGAAACCCATTACACAGTTGTTGCTGGTTTTTTTGAAGTATCATGTCAACGTTAAAGTAATACCAGATGAAACTGATTTCAGCCACCACTAACTTTGACTTTTCAGAAAGGGTAAGAAATCCTTCAGTATTTCCAACTTCAGCTGGAACATTGGCACAGGAAACAATTTAGCAGGGCTAGCGTGCAAGGAAGTGATGTAACTTTTACCAAATTTTCTGACTGTGTGGAAAAAAAAATCCAGCATCAGTTGGCCTACTACCCTATTAAACCACTAGTTTCCTGTGCCAATGAATTGGAAAATGAACTGCATCTCTCTTTGCTGACATTTGCCATCTACATCAGCTGGGTTTTTAATGGCTAAATATCAGGTTTCTAACTATGCCATAACATGTGCTTGAGTAAGTCCGATAGGAAATACTTATTTAAGTCTCGTTTTTGGCCTGAACATAAATTTCCCTTTCTAGTCATATCAGAAACAGAAGTGCATGCTGATCTAGGACTGCCTGCTGGTTCATTCATATATTATTTTAAAAATCCTGGTTCTTTAGTTCTGAATATAATTCCTAACTTACTGATAGAAATGTTAGCAGTAGCAAGGTGGAAAGCAGAATTTCTTTTATGAAAAGGTCTTTTTTTTCTTTTTAATTAGAAGTCAGAAGTTAAAACCAAATGTCCATCAGGCAGAATTTAAATTTTTGCAGGAAATGACTTCTGAAAAAATATTTTTTTCCTTCTGATGCAGTAAGTATTCTGTTGAGATAACTTCAAAAAATTGCAGTATAGTAAGAGATCCTATAACCTGGTATTTAAATAACATTTGAATAAACATGTTAGAATATTAAAGCCCAAATAAATTAACAAAACAATAGTAAAAGAAAATTACCAGAAAAGGTCAGAATGTAATGCTGGTTGTTTTCTTAACAAAATGAGAAACAGGAAGCAACTTTTCCCGCATAGAAAAAAAAGTTAATAATTTCTTTTTTAAAAAAATTAAAACACTGCCTTTTCTGGGGCAGTATGAATCCACTGGGAAAAAAGCCAGCTTTCTGGAGCTATCTTATTGGACATTATGTCTATGAAAGTGTGTGGAAGCCAGAGAAGCATTGGACAATGTGAATGCAAGAAGGAGGATGGGTTTGAGTAAAGAGCTCAGGGGCTTGCAGAGGAAGACCCAATAGCATCCCTGTAGCACTCAAATATCTTTGAACCAGTAGCTGTAAAAGCCCAGCCTTGGTGGCTCTGCAGTTGATGTCCTTACCTGGGGCTGGGACCAATGGGCATGATGTGGGAAGAGGAACTGGCAGAAATTTCCCTGTTGAAGCGAGGCTAAAAAATGAAGAGATATACAGGAGAAAATGCATGGTAAAAGAGAATCATAGAATAATTTGGATTGGAAGGGACCTCTAAAACCATCTAGTCCAAAGCTCTTGCAATGAGGAGGAACATCTTCAACTAGATCAGGTCACTCAGAGGCCGGTCCAGCCCAGCCCTGAATGGTTCCAGTGGTGAGGCATCCACCATCTCTCTGGTCATGTTCACCTGTACCTATATATACACCTTCAGTGACTGGTAGCTATTTAGTATGGTTAATTACTTTTCTTTTATTAAAAAAAAAAACAAACAGACATTTATTAAGCAGGTGATGGTTTTCTAGATGAGATAAAAAATGTTAACCTCATAGTTTATATATTTAAATGTTAAAAGCAAATAGTAGTTTTATTTAACATGTACATCAATTTTAAGTTATTTTTGTCATTTCACTGCAGCATAGAGCCAAATAAAACTTTCCTAACAGCTTTTTTAAAATTTTAATACTAAGTGGCAGTATATTTTAGTGTGTATGTGGGAGTACAAATCATTCGAATTAGACAATGTGGTAACAGATGTCTGTGTTATTGGAGACTTATTTTGCTAGATGTCATACAGACAGGTCTTAATTATCATTTAAAGGTCAGTGTAAGGAACAGGGAGGCTTTCACAATGCCAGCTAGTTTACTTAGCCTTCTACTCTGAATCACTGTATCAGTCCGTGTCTTCCCTTTGACTCAAAGAGGAACCATGGGAAAACAACTAGATAATTTAACCAGCCAAGTTTTGTGCTGATAGATGGGTAAGCTAATTGTACTCTAAATAAAAGTAAGAGACAGTGGAGTAGCATTTGAGACAGACCAAATGTCCTAAACTGTAACATCTGCTGTTTAACCATTGTGTAGTAGAATTCAGCAGACATCCAAACAACCAAATTTTCTGTCTTTTTGTTTTGATGTACAAAATGTTCCATTGCTTTAGAAATAAATAAATATTGGAGTCATCTGTGCACCCCAGTTTCTGCTGAGATCAGAAGTAGGATAAGAATGGTGCAGAAGGTGCTTCCAGGGAAGAGAATCACATGAGAAAGTTCTGATCCCAGGTTTTCTGCCTAAATTCCAAGATACTAGGATAAACTGAAACATCTGGAATTTGATTTTTTTGAAATAAAAGGCACTCATCAGAGCTTTTGAGGTTTGCCTGTTATCTACTAAATGTATCTAGTAAATGAGATTTTGAGCCTCTTTCTTGTTTCTCTCTTGCCTTCTGATTTCTGTGTGAAGAAGTCCAGCGATGTAAATTACAAAAGCACCATGGTGCACTTTATAATGCTGGTTGATAAGGAAACCAGAACGAAGTGGCTTGCAGCATCTGTCACACCGTATACATTTAATTATTGTCTTTGGCTAATATGGGAATAGTGTTACCTTTTCTCAAAGGAAGAAAATAATGTTAAGAATCATGAACCTTTAGTATATTGTAATGACAGAGGCCTTACACCTCTTCCTAAACACATTTATTTTGAAGAATCTGTCTCAAACATAGCTGTATACATATAGTTTAACAGTTGAACTTGGTAATCTAAAAGGTCTTTTCCAATCTCAACAATTCTGTGATTCTGTGCATCTGGACTATCAAGATTTATAGCTATCTAGTCACCCTCAGGGTTCAAGTGCAGTTGGCAAGACAGCACAAATAACAAATGCATGTTGAAATGTAACACTGTTAGCCAGGTTCAGATATGGTGGTGTTTTTCCCCGGGAGTCGAGTAGGAGTTCATCACTTTGCAATGTCTGTGAGTCATGCCTGGCAACCCTGCATGACCTTGCAGAGTGCTGTCTCCCCAGCTAACCCCAGCGTATCAGTGTGAAGGACACGTGAGCAGCTTTCCCTGGGCCAGGTGTGTGCAGGGAGGGAGTGCTTGCAACCACCCCTAAAGCCCTCAGCAGGCACAACGTTCAAGTGGTGATATTGTTGTCTTATTGTCCAGCCCAGTTCTGGTTGGGCAATTATGGTTGACAAAGTGTCTTGTGTCTGCAGTTGCTTTTATTATTAATAATATTCAAAAGAGTATTTTTGTTTTGTTTTAATTTGGTTTTGTTTCTGTTTTTCAAAATAATTTGATTATTTGTGTTTTCTTACTTGTGTAGTTTTGCCAATAACACCTGGGCTATTGAGTGAGGGTACAGTTGCAAACTAGGGTAAGCTAGAGCTGAAAGCTCTGCTGTTCACCCACAGCTGAAGTGTGACCTGTGCTGAAGAGGGTTGGATATAAATGCTGTTTGTACCTATGGAACCTGAATATAATATGAGCAAAAATTTAAAATCATTTTGTGTCCAAACCAATATTCTGGTCAGAGAAGTGGGATAAGGATGAATTCTGGGCAGAACAGTGGGATAAGGACCAATTCTAAGAATCATCTATTACTATCACAAGTAACAAAGGCCACAAGAACTTTATCCCTTTATGGTTTGTGAGTAGTCATTTGCCTTAATTTAACACAGGGAAGAGTGCTTACCTGACCTATCTTTTGCTTCAGTCCTGTCCTGACTGATGGATCAGCTGAAGGGCTGCAGCTGGCGGCCACAGCCCACATGTGCAGGTTGGCCCAAGCAGGGCAAAGCTGGAGACTGAGATGCTTTGGAAGTGAGATGTGCCCAGACACTGCCCTGCCTGGTCTATCACCAGCCCTGCCTGCTGTAGCACTAAAATCAGCTGCAACAAATGCTTGCCTTCTCACCTAAATACCCAAAAAGTGCTATTGCCATTGAGATGAGCCAGTTTGCTCAACACAGTAGGTTAATGGATGTGCATCTCCGAGAGGAGCTAGCACTTAAATACATTTCAGCATGAGCTGCACTGGATAGAAGGGCTGTGAACCAGTAAGACATGGAGGCAGAAATTCCTGTGTGTGATTTCTCTGCTCCAGCTGTGTGTGGCCTTGGGTGGGAGAAGATCTTCCCATCCCATCTGAGTATAATGGTGTCTTGTTTCTGAGAACTGATGTGCAGGCACAGACTTTGGAAAGTTGTAATTCTGAATATCTGTAAGCAGTTTTCATGCATTTCTTCCATGGGCTATTTTCCACATTACCGAAGGCACTTATTTTGATAAATTTTGCTAAGAATTTACATAAAATTCCTCTGATTGTATTAAACTAAAAAGCATTTAAATGTATGAAACCTCTTTTCATTATGAATCCATAGACTGTAAAACCTAGAAGCTGGTTTCCAAGAAGGCTGCTGATTTGGGTGTCCTGATTCCAGACAATCCAGTTAGAAGCATCCAAAATTAATTGATTTTCAGGAACTAATTAATAAGTATCATTTGACTAAAAGGGTATTTCTTTAATATTTTCCATGTTGGTATCATAAAATCATAGCCTGAGGTTTTAAGTTATGATGGAAAAGATATAATAGCTGAGGGAAAGGTATCATCATTCCTTAAAGAGTCAAATTGCCTTTTTAACTATGTGGTATCATATTTCTTGGCTGGACTAATCCCTCCCATGTAATGGAATATTATCTGAATTCTCAGAGCATGTCCAATTCAGTAATTTTTCTTTATTATACCATGTAAAATGCCTTTTACATACACATTTGCTTAGTATTGCACAATAAGCATTATATATTTTCTAGAAAACATGTATTCGCTCCAATGCCCATGCATGTGGAGTAGCATGTGTGCAGACATAGCCAGGCAAGCCAACACACCCATTTCCACACATTCACTTCTGGGACGTTTAGAATTAAAACCATGAATATCAGGCAGTGTGAGACTCTCTCTCTGCACCTGTAGCTGCATTACCTATGATCATTGTTAAAAAATTTCGGTTGGACACGAGTTGCAATCAAGTGTTTTAAAATGTCCTTAACTATTCTGTGATCAGAACTGGCTCATTTTAAACATGATGTCAATTGATGTCTGATTTTTCATACTTGTGAGCCCTCTCAAAGACTTACTACCTTCTCTCATTACTATTCCTCCTCACAGAGGAGGAAACTCTTGAACTTCAGTCATCCTTGGGTCCCTTCTCGTTAAACAACAAACAGCTCATTTGATTCACAGGAGGTATTTGGGTGACTGTGGACATATGAAGGTAAAAAAGAGGTAAGGAGAAAGCACAATGCTCCCCTGGCCATTCAGTGTGCTACCTGTGAAGAGAATTTACCGCTCTTAGTATTGTGCAATAACAATTCCTTCTTTAGAGCTGAGATCCCTCATTTGTACTCTTCAACCAAGATCTTTCTATGTCTTATTGTCTCCTGCTTTCTTTCCTTTTCCTAGATGAAACTCCTTCTTAAGCAGTAATTTAATAGAGTGAGAGAATATAGTTAAAGGCTTCAGAACTAGGAGCTTCTTTATTATAAAGTTTCATAATCTCTTTTGTAAATTTATTTTGTATGTTTGATCTATGCATAAAACATGACTAGACAAGCCTAGGAAATATATGAATCTTGATATTTTGGCTCAGCACCAGTCTCTTACAAACTTTTCCTCACTTCACTCATCAAAAACAATCTAGAACTTCAGCCAGGCTTATCTATTTCTATATTCAGCCTATGATGGAAAAAGAGCTTACAAATATTAACAGCTATGCCATAATGATGAGACAATGAAATGAAATACCTCCAAATAACTCCAGTAGATTTTAATTATTTTTCCCCTATGTAAGCCTGAGGAATTAAAACAAATCCCATTAAGATAGGCCAAGTTTTAGGGGACAGTTAATGACAGAAGCAGTAATTACAGGAAAGGCTACCTCAAAGAGCCCGAGTTCCAAATCAGTAACAAACTGTTACTGATGAATCAAGAAGATAAGACTACCTTTACGGACAAACGGGAAAGAGTCTAAAAACAGATATTCCTGTTAACAATGGGAAAATATCTGGAGAAAAGCCAAAGTCTCATTTATTTGTGCAGCCTTTAGGGAAGAAATTATAATGTATGGTTGCCATGCTATGAATATCAGAAGGCAAATTAGCAGCTGAGAGGCTGTTCAAGCAGAAATCTGTCTCAAATGTAAGGTATGGGGTTTCTAGGATTTGTGTATGATGAAGCTTTTGTAATGTTTATGTTGATGGTTTGAGGATGTTTATAGTGAGACACAAAAAAGTGTGTTTTAGCATATGAAAAAGAGAGAGTGCAGTAGGGGATCAGACTTCCTATCACATAATTGAGCAAAGTATTGAAGGAGAAGAGGTACATCAATTTTCTGGTGGTTGGAGATGAGAGGGAGAAGGCTGCTGGGATCTGCAGCTGGCCTGAGCCAGAGGAATTACTTTCTTTGTTACAACCTTGTGAGCTCTCATGTGCTTGTTTCCCTGGGGGCAGGAGCTAAAACCTGTTGTGATATGATAGTCCTTGACTTCCTGGAAGCAGCACATAGCCCACCAGATGACTGATTGCCTCAGCACACTGGGGTGGCCAAGCCAGCTACCTCCTACAATGTACTGTGTAAGTCAATGGGAAGTGTGATGAAAGCTTCCACTATGATTCCAGGGGAACCATTAGGACTGCTGGGACTCAGGTCTAACACAGTTTCTGCAGAGGGATGGATGGCTGAAGAGACAGAGAGCAGAGGCAGGGATGAAAGTTCAGTGAGGACAGAAGTAGCAGACCACCTTGGTCTGGTGAGTTTTCCCATCATCTGGAGAGCCCAGGCTCAGCCGAAAGTGGCAAATTCAGGCACAATTAACAGCGAACCCCACAAATACATCAGGTGGAATTTTTACTGCCCTGTAGGATGTAGGCCAACGTGTAGAGAGAACTTGATGGTGATGGAAGGTGTTCACTCCAGCTGCAGTCTGCTGGCTGGAGCTAGAACTAGACCTCCACAGCTGCAGGGAGATGTGTGTGTTCCTTGCTTTTGTCAACTGATAACTTCCGGGACTTCTGAATTAGGAGAGTCGTAAATTTTACCTTACTATAAAATGGAATGCCAAGAGCATCAGGTCTGTAATTTAACAATAAGCATGAAGCCAGTAAGTCACAGCTTTGTTTAAGTAAGACCTGGTTAGGTCACATCTCTTAAAAGTAAATGAAAAGGAAAGATTAAAGTGGATTCAGCAGTGAACAATTATCTTTGACCACATGTTATCAAGTAGATGGCCTTATGCCTTTAAGTCTAGGATAATTATGGTTTTCTCCAACAATATCCAATTACATGACAAATAACCTTGGCATCTAAGGCAGGAACCTCTGATATGCGTCACTTCTTACCTCAAGAAGACTGTTTATCAGAGTTATCAGTGCTGGCTGCTGAAAAATCAGCCTGCTATTGTTACATTGCCATTCAGAGCACGCTGTCTTCCAAAACATCCGAGCAGACCTGACAGACTGACGGCTGGGAGTACTTTGACATACTCTACCAGAGGGAACTCCTGGGGGGAATAAGCCAACTGCATTCACTGCACTTCCTCCTTTATAGTGTGTGGTCATGTAGCTGGGGAGACCAGGGGAAGTCTCTCCTGTGAGAGACAAAGCAGCAAATACATATAGGAAGTCTTCAGGTCATATTTCTGATTTCCACTTATTTTACTCCAGGTTCTTGATACAGCCAGTAGATGAAAATTACAAGGACAGAAATGTCTTGCACTGTGAAAAAAATTGGCTTTTATATACAGGGAGCAATCACGCCACAAAGAGAGAAGCATTCAATTTCTGACTAGCTTTAGATCCCATAAGCAATAAAGACTGAAAAGCATTATTAGAACAACAAGTGTTATTAAAATGCTTACTAAGAATAGATTAGAAGGTGATGTAATTTGTACAGTAACATCTTGTACTATCTTAGAATAAGAAGAGTCACTATAAATTGGAAAAAGAAGGCATTAATTTAATTACAGAATTGTTTGGGATATTCATTCATAGAAAGAGCTATTTGATATACATTACTTATTTATCAATGTAACTATATAATGCACTAATTAACCAGGGATTTGCACTTAATACATTTAAGTCTGGTTTGAATCTTGGGTTATTGCTTTAGAAATGTCTACTGACACAAATAAAAATTATCTTCCCACCCCTTTGCCAGATAAAGATAAGCTTTTGACTCATAATTAATAAAACTTTTGTTAATTAAAGAATGTTGATGATTAGAAGCAGCCTACAGCTGCTATACATGGATATTACAGATGAGATCTATCAGTCTCTGTTTCTCAGTGAATGTGAAAACATGGCATAGGTCATCAAGATGTTAAGGACTAGATCCAAAAAATGTTCCTGGACTGGGATTTTGGAATTCCAAATAGGATTTTGTGCTTAAATCCAAGGATAAGACCCTGAAAACTCTCACTTAACTTTTGTTTGACATTGAAAATGCTTCAACACTCTGCCCAGCACAAATTTCTTGCTTTGCTTTCTTGCTTTTTAACTTTAAAACCCAGGCTGTGTCTGAACGATTTGAGTGTGAACATACTCAGAAGAACCTCAGGTTAAGAGAGAGCTCAGAAGCCACTTCTGCTTTCATATTTTCATCCTATTTGCATGCAGATAAGAAGCATTTTTACTGGAGTCCCCTTGGGCTCACTCCAGTTGGTGTTCTCGGTACATGCCAGGTACAGCTCACCATATGCGCTAGCAATGACCATTACAAAACAGGAGGAAAAGAGATGCCTTTTCTTTATATAACAATAAAACTGAGCATGGAACTTATTCACCAGTTTAGCATTTACAAAGGTTATCCATAAACTGGGGGAGCAGATTAAATTTCACTGTCTGCCGGGGAGAAGGCTTCTTCCACAGCTTGTAGCTCCAAGCAGAACACCTTGAGGTGAACTGAAAAGGACCAGCCTGTCCGTACAATAAAGAAGTCAAAGTTAGTTGTGTATGTGTGTGCAAGAGCGAAATGGTTTTGTAGTGTAATGGTTATGACATGCACTTAGGATGAGGGAGAACAGGAATCTTGTCTGAACTTCAGTCTTCTTCTTGGATTTTATTCCATGATGTCCATGGGGGACATCTAGTTCAAAGACCACAGTTTCGGAATGCCTCTTCAGTAGTATGTGATTTTAACTGGAGCAGATAAACAGAGCAGCTGTAATTTTAAAATTTGATTTATTTTTGGCTTTTTAAGTCAGCCTTTTTTATTTAAGGTTTTTTTAGTCTAAATTTCAAGTAGCTTTACAGTAGCTCTCTATGATTAAAAAACTGGTCAGGTACTTGTGAGCCAAATGAAATGCAGGACTGAGAGTCCTCTAGTGAACAGGGACTGTTTGCAATGAGTTTGTTCATATTCTTTTTCTAACTGGCTGATATCCTATGTGCAGATGCTTTCACAGTCCCACTGAGACTGGAGTGACTATTTCAATACTTAATAACTTTAAAAGACTGAACCTGCAGTTTTCCTCTTCCAGTGTTGCTACTTTATTTTGTGGATACATATTTGAGTTCCCCATTTGAATCGGCATTTGCACTTCTCAGGCAGACTCAGACACAAATTGCTGTGATGTTTTCCCTTGGAAAAATTACTAGTAACTTGCTGCAAAGTCTTGCATTACACACCAGCCAACACTTTAGGGTCGCTTTATGATGACAAGAAAAATACAGATATAGAACTGTTCTACCAAGAAAGATGCATTTATTCTGGGGGTCTGGCTTTGGAAACGTGATTGAAAACAGCTTCTTTGTTTGTTTTTGCAATAGCCAAAGGGTAACTGGCACGTGTTTGTGCACCAGCACTCTTGGGAGAAAACAGCCTGGAATGTGGGAGCAGATGTTGCATTGGCCAACTTGAAACAGAGGGAAGATGACTAAAACCCTCCTTGATTCTCATCCCTTGCCAAGTTAAATCCAATTTAGAGCAATGTGTGGCTACACATTGCACCAAAAATTAAAGAGGATAAAACCCCTGACTTACCTATTTTAAAACTAAAGAAGTCCTGTTTTATGGTACTGTAACAACTGCTCTTACAAAAGAGATACCTCAGGATCAGTGAGCAAAGAGCATTAAGAGCAGAATTTTCTGTCTTGTCAAGCAGACAGCTCCTCCATCAGCAGGACACCCTCACAAGCTGTGCAACAGCACCGATCTCCAGCTGACATAAGCACTACACCAGCTCCATCCCTCCCCTTACATCATCCCTATCACTGTGTTAATCCAACTCATCTTCCTTTATATCAGGTATGTTTACTACCACAAATCTATAGAGATCTTACCTGTTAGCTCTCAGGAAATAAGCTCAATAAAGAAACATGGTGGAAACTGAAATTCTGACGACAAAGTATTTTTGTCAAAAATTTCCTGAATTCCACAGGGGTTTTTTATTGGGGTTTTTAAAATTTGTTTGAGTTTTTTTTTTTTCTATTTGTCAGAGCAGTTTAGTGCTCATTTTCTTCTTAAAAAAAAAAAAGAAAAAAAATCAGTTTTCATCTGTAAATACTGGAATCACAGATGCTATAGGAATTCCTCAGGTGAACCTCAACATGTCTGTCCCTTTATCCCATTTTCTCCTGTGACTGAGGTTACTCAGCCAAGCTGAACCTGCTGTGAGCTGTCACCAGGGACTCCAGTCATATGCTGAAGTAACTCAGTGAGAGACATAGTGATGCACCTCCCACATAAAAGACTGAAGCACACAGACCTTTAACAACCCTGCCTCTTAAACGCCACATCAAGTTTCTGAATCTAAGACTTGTTACCAGCCAGAGGATTTCCACTAAAAGTTATTTGATTTGGGTCTCAAGTTTTCATCTTTTACTGAAATGTAGTTACAAGACCTAATTTCAGGAAGACAATTTTTGTCAAACATTTCTGAAGAAATTCTTCTTCCAGCCAGCTTAGGTGCATACTTGTTATCAAAGGCAGGCAAGTTTTTGAGTGGAAGCAAAGCAGGCATAGTGACAGCAAAAATAAGGACAGGAACTGAATGGTGGGCCCTGCCTATATGAACCTGTACTTCTGCTGTAGCTCCTACCAAGGCAGTTAAATATGTCCATAATATGAGATCCTGCATCACATCTTGTTACTCTCGAGGCAGCTTCAGCAAGAATATAAAAACCAGATGGATAAAGGTGCTAGGATCTTAATAATTCCTGCAGATGATCTTTCCATTTCGAAGAAGCAGCTTTCTGGCAGGACAGTGTTAGAGGGATTTATGCTGTTTTGCAGAGGGAGGACTTGAGGCTGCACAGCTGCCAGCCTAAAACCTTTCTAGATCTACTACTGGAAATTCACTTAAAATTAAACATGGCAACACACACAACCCAACAAAGATTAGAAACAAAAAATGTCAAATAGGAAATGTTCAGGGTGAAGAGAGAATTGTGGTGCTTATGATTAAAATCAAAATCAAGCTCTCCCCCATCCCATTCGAGGATTTCAGAAAGCTTTCCAGCACACATCTGCCTCCAGTTTGCTCTTTGTTTATTCAGTCATCAATTATCAAGAGACTTTTTGTTTTGTCTCAAAGAGCTGCACAATTTGAAGCAACTGCGGTATCTAAGATGATTCTGCCTAAACCAAACACAGATTCCTTCATGGCACAGAGAAATTGGTTTGGATTAAAATAAAAAGATCCAAAACCAACAGCATTTTCTCTGTAAACTGTTCTGAAGGCTATTATAATG
This sequence comes from Grantiella picta, assembly GCA_013397955.1. Lineage (NCBI taxonomy): Eukaryota > Metazoa > Chordata > Aves > Passeriformes > Meliphagidae > Grantiella > Grantiella picta. The sequence continues at coordinate 1,278,288 of VZRM01006908.1, forward strand.
TCATTTTCCCCCGTGAAACAAATAATACACAGACTTCAAAAGCCCTGAGTCTTGTTCTCAAACAACAGAAAATAAATGAGATTTGACATCATGATTTATGATGCTTCCATTCCTTTTTTTTTTTTTAAGAAAAGTGAAATATGTTAATAATTAAAGTAATGCAAATTTGGATTCTTCTGGCTCCTAAAATATTATGACATGCACTTGCCTTGAGAGCCCTCTAGTACAAATGTATAATGACAGCAATTGCACTTGTGCCTTAAATGTGGTAGCTCCCTGGACAGATAAACCTCTGATGAACAGTGGATTCATGTCTGTTGTTATGCTCTCTGCTGATAGAAAGAAATTACAATGAGGCATCTGCTGCTTATCTTCCCTCTCCGACAGAGCTCTGTCAGTGACTGCTGTTGTTACATCATGTAGCTGCTGGCTGGGAACTCGAATAATTTATGCTACCACTTAGCTTACTTTCACATCTTCACAACTCTTTCCATAGGAGTATTCCCATGGTGATTTTAATTAAATATTTACAGAATGGCCGAGTGTATTGGCAACTCTGCTTAAGGTTTCCAAAGCAAAGCCAAATACCAGTTTAACAATGATTTTGTTGTATTGCAGATACTGACCCAAGTTTGTAAATATATAACTCTGCAAACAAATAGGTAAAGAAATTATGTTCCATTAGAAAATCTTCACAGGGCAGTTAGAGCTGAGAGAAATAAAAGCTGTGTCTTTTTCTTAGACAAACAATGAGCTTTTTCTTGACAAATGCCTGTCTCACCCATCAAAGTTCCAGAACATGTTCTGGGACTTGTCAGAGTTCCCAGTCATGTACCTTAACTATAAATTTGTCTTCCTACTTTTGTAGAAACCTGAACTACAGCTCATGGAGTGAGAATGCACTATTTTTTTTAAAATTCTCTTCTTTTTAAGAGTATGTTCATACAGTATTTACTAAAAAAACAATAAGATAAACATATTTATATCTGTGTGGGCCATCTTTACCCATTTTTATCTAACTGTCTAAAAAGACACTGAAAGTAACTGTTCCTTCATCTGTCAGCATGGTAATATGCTTCTTGTTATGAAAATGTTACACAGTTCTGCTGTCAGTTTATTGCACTCTTTTCAGATGGAGAAGTCAATTCTAGTCCACCAATCCTTGCTTTCTGCTAAGAAAAGTTTTCTAATAAAATGTACGATCCCAGTACTTCTGAGTTCCTTTCATTAGCACTCTCTGTTATAAAAGAAAAAGGTACCTCAATAATAATTTGTCCTATATATGCATGAATAAAATGTGAGACTCTCATCATTGTATGCCAATAAACAAAGCTCTGCAATAGCAATAATTCCTTTGATTTAAGTGTTAAATTAAATTTGCTGTATATTAATCTATAAGGTCAGTTTGAAATCCTGAACTAGAGTTAAAAATCGTTTTACTTTATGTTTCCTAAAGGATAAAGTTCTCATTGGACTAAATCCCATTTGCCATCCCCCACAAACCTGTCCTCATGTGAGTGCATAAAACAAATGCCTGATAGAATTGTGGGTTGCATGTACGTGCTTGCAACCTGTCATAAATTATGAATTACATACATCCTAAACACCCTCAGTTGAATCTTTACTGAGCTGAATGGTCCTGAAGGTAACTTGTGCATACAGAAGTCTGTGTGTTAGAGCAGCTGCTGAGTTGAGGTCCCAGTGGGTGTTGGCTCTCCAGCAAGGTTCAGAAAAGCAGGAGCACAACAAGAGCAGGTTGGCTGAGTTACACAGCCACAGCAGAGGCCCCTAGGTCTGCAGTGTGTATGCTTTGGAGGATTTTGTTCGGACTACTTCTAATCTATGTCCATCGATTAGATGTCCAGTAGCAGCTAGAATGCACTAGAAGTGCTCCTAGAGCACAGGGCTTGCTCTATTACGTGTGAAAGTTGTCCAGTTTGTCTATTCTGAGAACTGCTTCATAATGCAAACCAAAGTTTGCAGTAACTTGGGATAGAATCTCAAGAACACACTCCTGAGATGATCTAAAACACTTTCTTTGCAAAAAGAAATTATAGAGTACCCTCCTTAAAAATTTTAGTGTGGATTGATATTTACAATGTTCTGAAAATCAATGTTCTGAAATTTCACATATTAATGACAGAATTTAGTCTTCATATCTAAAGATTTCATGATACAGTAAATTTTTCTTCCCATGGGACAGTGTGCTGGCCCCTTAAGCATTTGAAAAATCCTTTGTCATGCTTTCAATTTAGTTTATTCAACTCAAATTCAGGACCTATTCAGATGTCAGAAAAGGTCCTGCAGCTATATCACAGGGGGGGAGAGAGAGAAAGAGAAATTAAGACTTCAAAAAAGCAATAAGGCAAAGAACTCAGTTAATAAAAACAATTTTCCACAAATACTTTTCCACAAATATCCTGAAAACTTAGAACTTGATTTTATGTTAAAAACCAATAAATTATCTTGCAGATGAAGCTGATTTGCCTATTTTTTAAAGTATAGGGAATATTATTCCCTATACTTTAAACCTTAGAGCTTGGACCACCATGAAAAACAATGTCTGTGCTCCAGGAGTAAGATTATTCTCCTCCAAATGCTCACTTCCACGCTTCAGTTTCTTGAGAAGTGGAGAGAAACAGCAGTCTCTAAGTAGGATTCCTCAGACAGTTTTAGACATCTGTTTTGCAATGATCTAAGTCTGAAGGAAGCACCTCTTTTTCATTCTTTTCTGCTACAAAAGGGGTGATTAGATGATGGATGTAGACTTTAAGGTTTTTTCACAGAAGTTTACAGATATTCTGTTAGACAAATTGCATCCCAACTGTCTTCAACATTATTTCCTCTGCAGAGTGAGAAGAATGCCCTGTGAGGGAATTCCAGTGGGACAACTGTCTGAACTTTCCCATAGGAAATACATTTATCTCTTGACATAGCCAGCTGTGACTCAGAAATTCCATTTCTTGTTGCTAAATAGAATTTCCATCATTTACTACCAATATTCACAGCTCCAGCCCATGATTTCATAAGCCCAGAGCCTCAGGTGTTTGGATCAGATTAGGGCTTGAGCATGCACAGTGCTATACAGTGTGACTGACCCTGGCATGGAAACTTATTTCAATCTACTAATTGTTTAGCTCCAAATATGCAAATACATGCTTAAGTAATTTGATGATCAACAGATGACCTAAAAGAGCGACTTAATGCTTTAAGAAGTATGAGATGTACAAGAAGACAACAGATTATAATTAGAAATGATGATTTATTATTAAAAAAAATTTAAAAATAAAAAGGAAGCTAAAGTCCTCAAGGAAAACCATCTACACAGCTAACAAGGCAAAAGAACAGCAGGGTTTTGATTTGGTAGTTTTCTTTCTTAATACTAGAGATGAAAAATTCCTACAAATATTATACTCAGTAAGAATGATGAAATTATTACAATATTTCAGAACAGCAAACATTTTTACTTCTAGTATATGAGACATCCTTATAATACAGAGCAGAGAAGAATATAGGAAAATGCCTTCTTAACCTGAGAATATTATGAGCACGTACAGCCAGGAACTGAGTGCTTGAAAGCACAGGAATTCCATGGCTTTCTCAGAAATAAATCACTCTTTCTAAGGGTAGCAACACAATAATCTGGAGGAAATTGCAGAGACTGTGCAATTGCAATGTATGACCAAGTAATAATTAAAGAAGCAAAGATTAATTGCTAGAGATGAGCTAAAACCACAAATTATAAATTTGAACCATTTAAATCTAAATTTGAAAAGTTTTGCTCTGGAGATTTCATTATACTTATGCCATCATGAAGGGATGGCTGCTGTAAAACTGTGAATAAGTTTTTTCTTCTCCAATTTGGTCCCCAGTTTGGAGTTCCTTTCCTCTCTTCCCATATTTTAAGAGAATATTATTAAAGCAGTATGGTTAGTCACAGCAATTTTCTGTACAGCAAGTACTTTGGGAAACACAACCCACTCATAACAGTTTGGACAAAGAAGATGGGAAACTACGTGAATGCAGTCCGTGTTTGGGCATGAGGTTAGGCATGAGGAAAAATCAAACTGTGAGGAAGCAGAGTGAATAGGCACTTGAAATCTATTTTCCAACGGGGGATCAGCAATAACTCATGTGACAAATACCATGAAATAACATATGAGATCATCGTAAGTAAATCAATCACGCCACTGTTCCTCTGCTTTTCTAAGAAGTGCTTGGTTTAAAAAAAAAAAAGGAAATGTCTGTGAAACAAAACTCAGGATTCTTCTTGTCTTACATATGTGTGCTCCCCCAGCTGCAAGGACCTATTTCTTGTCCTCCTAGAGTAATTTCCAACATTTGTCCTTGTGCAGAGTCAATAGATGGAACAGAGAGCACTTAATCCCGACCTGTGTTGCCTTTATTTTGGTGGATAAGAAAAAAGTGAGTGCTGTGAGGTTTAACTATTTTAGGATGATGTAAAGTTCAGAATTAAAAGTTTAAATTTTCACTAGATTATTACATAAATGTGCAGCAGAATGCAACCCTTCAGTCTACAGCATGCCTTGGACAAAAATGGAGACATTTGGCTTAGCAGTCCACTAGAATTTGTTAGTATTTGTAGCCATGCTTTGAGGGCAACTGCTGCATTGGACTTGGAAACCTGTCGATTTTTCTTAAATGTGAAATGTGGTGAGATTCTCAGACAAGTCAAAAACGTTTTTTGATAGAAAGAGAATCTGAAGGGTCAGAGGCTTGGAATATTTCTAGTTGCAGAACTGGAGGGCTTTTTAAATCGTCTCTGACTTTTGAATCTCAGCTGGATCTCCTGGCCCAAATGAGTGGCTTTTGCAGATGTGGGTAACACAGTAACACTCTTTTCTAGAGAAAGCCATCATGCTGTGCTTACATCATATAGGTGCTGCCAAATGCTCATTCCTGCATTCTCTGCAAGTGCCCTGACACCCCCATGCATTTCCTGTATGAGGCTCAGACACAGGATAAAGCTATATATGATTCAAGTTAATGTTTATGGGATGGAAAAAAAAGAACCATAAATTACATTTAGAAAAGTGTTTTAAGTGCCTGCTCTAAAGGCCAAGGACAGTTTTTATCTCCTTCAGCACCCTTCTGAAAGGTAGACTACTGCAAGAGAAGAAGTTTCAGTCTGACCTGATTTACAGGACAGAACAGGATAAACAGGTGGTCACTGTCACTCAACTAACCAACCTATATAATTACCTAAAATAGTAATTAGATCAAAATTACTGGAATAATAAGATGCTATTAGAGAACTGCTCTTTAAGATATTCTTAGGGCATCAGAAATTTGAATTCATTTTATCTTTTTCTTTTTTATCGTTTCTTACCCAAATGAATCAAATAGTCATGAAACTAGACACTGGATTTGGTATTTACATTCTTTGTGGTTTTAGGCACAAATCTTATCATAGTAGAGACAAAGAGTCCCTAGTTGTTTAGCCTGAAACCATAACATGGGGATGAAGTGGCACAATGATGGCATGTGTACACTATAAAGTCATTGACAAAGGACTTGCTGTTGTGGCCTCATGCCCACAGGTTTGCCACTTTCTGTCCCCAAGCAACACTCCAAAGTAGGCAGCCTGGCGTCTCAGCATTCCACATAGAGCGTGGGGTGATACACCAAGGCTTTAGCCTGCTCTGTACCACTATGGCCAAGTCATGAGTGTTCTTGGAGGAAACAGGTGAGATTTAGGAAGTATTGCATTTCAGGAAGATACAATCAACTTGGGGAGGAGGTCTTAAGTGACATGAAGGAGCAATAAGCCTCTGTTTTGGTGGTGGTAAGGACACAGAGAATCCACTTCTTAAAATTCATTTACAAGCACAATTGCAATATCAGGAGTTCAGCTTTACTTTTAAGTTGTGTTAATATACTGAAATGTTGTTTTAGAGAGAAAAGGGAAAAGTGTTAGAAGTTACTTGAAAATCTCTACGTTTTGTCTACTTAATTTGGTAGAAGAACTACAGTTCCATAGGTCCTATTTATACAATCCTGTTCTCATCAGAATAAATTGTTCATAGAGAGTGGCAGTTGCAGTATGAAATATAAGTGAAAAACTTGAAGCATTGACTTATATGTTAAAATCTGAATTTATCTACATTAACAGGATATCAGAAGGAGACATGGTGTTTATCTTTCCATATGCATTCACACCATTGCTTTATAAATGGAAAAAACCTGCTTCTCTTCATCCTGTGTTGCAAGCTGCTCATGGAATAGAAGCCTATCTTTTTGTAGCAGACGTCCTAAGCCCTTCCCTTCTGACAGCTATGAAATTCTGAGTAATCCTGATGGACAGTGTAGCGACAAGTATAGACTTCTTGCTAGTTACTGTAGATTCTAGGCCTTTTCCCCAGAACTATGCTGCTTGTTTTTACAAAAATTAATTCATGTGTTTATTTTCACCTCATTTGCACAGATAAAATACTGCATAAGGTCAAGTGCACGTGTAAGTCTTTGAATGACTGAGATATAAATAGTCAATATATTTGGCTATTTAGAACACCATTGCTCATGAGTGACTATCAGTTTCAGTAGAAGTTTTGTGTGTGCAAGAGATACAAGGTCACATTTCAAATGATGTCAGCGAGGCTCCTGGAAGCTTTGCACAACTGCAAAACTTCACCAGTGCAGAACGATTTGAGTAGATGCCTCATTTCTTTTTCTCCCTTTGCTGCAGGGCAAGTTGACACATTTAATTACTCTTAAGTATTTTTTTTCCCCAATTAAATTATATGTTTATTTTCCTGATCAAGCTTTGCAAAATAAGTTTTAATGGATTTTTTCTCTGCCACCAGTGAAGGTGAGTTCAGTGGTTATATAAGGCACAGACCAGCCAGCCAGAGCCTTGCCAGTACCCCTCTCTCGTGGCTTTCAACACAGTTGTTATTCCAGTAAGGTCTCTCTCTCATTTAAGCTGTGGCTGCCAACTCTGTTCAAATGTGTGGTGGTTTTCTGCTGTGGGCAAAGAGCCACCAAGACTGAAGCTGGATCCACGAAACTAATTTCATGGCTAAATGCCGATTCCTTTACCCGTAACTCTTCATTGGCAATAAGTGGTGGATGTATGCCACAAAACAACTTTTTTGGGGGGATGAGGGAGGTAGACACTTCTCTGTCCTGGAACATGAAAAAGTTTGTTGCCTCAAAGCAACAAAGTTATGTACTAATAGCCTGGATAATTAAAAAAAAAAAAGTGGCACTGCCACCATTTTTTAAAATAATTGCTTTTACTTTTTAAAATTAATTTTTAATGTCTGTTTTTGAGGAAACTACTTTTATTCCAAGAAACTATTTATCTTTCTGCTTTTGCAAGGATTAAGTCTGCACCAAATGGGAAACAAAACTCAGCCACATCATTCCTGTCTGCATGGAATTTACAGTAATGAAAAGAAAGCACCTCAGCCTTTTGCCATGGGGCATATGGAAGACTTGTGTTTTCCTCTTAATAACCAACTCCTTAAGGAGGGCAATTCACATTTCCCCTGGAATAATTTCTGCAGACAGCAGAGTTGGCCAGAAAGAGATGTGACCTCTTCAAAATCTACCCAGCATTTCATTAGGGATTCAAGACTAAATCTGGCGGTGAAAGACTACTTGCTGGAGTAACAAACTAATTAATTTGTATTTATCATCCGTCCCCCTTACTTCACTATCATCAATAAGGTTGAACAGATTAAAACCGAAGGGATAATTTAATTTTGTATGTGTTATGATGGGTGCAACTGCCTATCTTCTATACAGCATATATAACCGTATCTGTTCTGTATCAACAGGTATTTATTTACATAAATCTGTACATACATGTAATATAGATATATAAACTGAAGTTGCTTTCTAGTTGGCTGACCATTTTCCTTCTGTACTAGTCCTAGAGCCAAATATGGGAACTTATTTTTTCCAGGATAGATTCTTAAAACTCAGTGCTCTGCCACATAAAGGTTACTGACTTAGCTTTGGATGAGCTAGTTAAGAAGTGAGAACCGGTTAAGTTGCCTTAACTCTGGACTCTTACAAGCTCATATGCAATCCTTCCTAGTAGAGTTAATTAGCATAGGCATCCAACCAGCAATTTTCACAGCAAACTAACCCAATTATCTCTGCGTGATATGACACTGTGTCATGTCTGAGCCCAGAATATGTCTGTCTGCCTATGGGAAAAATTAACCTCAGGTTGTTCCATTGAAAATAGCAGTGGGTGCTCTAGGGAGAGGGATAGTTCCTTTCTGCCTTTCATAATATGAGTCTTTAGACTGATAACCAGTATAGTGAGTACATTTCTATAATGTCAGTTTTTGTGCTAACCATAATTTTTTAAGTCAAAATCGTTATAAGTAAATAACATGAGGAGCCCAGGGTTCTAACTTCCAGAATGCAGCATAAAGTAAGTTTTTTGACATCCTGTTCAGCATTAGCACACTATTTCTTCGCAGCCAAGTGCCCTCACTAACTTGATAACAGCTCCAATTTAAGCAGAACAGTTCAGATTTCCTTCCTTGCCCTGGATGTGCTGATGAGCTGCCATTATCTCCTGACAGATTCTTGGAGATTCAAGGGAAATCTCTGATAACACGCTTCTATTGATGGCGTGGTATTTTTATTACTTGCATTACTATAGAACTGCAGCTTCTCATGGTACTTATAAATTTATTCTTGTTCCTAAGAAGTGAGGAAGCACTTCCCATTTGTCAAAGGACAATTGATGTGCAGGGTTCAAGGTCTTATCCAATGGCATACTCAAGCTGTGATAGAAGTAGGATCTGAACACTTCATGTCTTCAAAAGGCTAAGGTGGGCCACTGACCAACTTTCTTCTCTGACAGTTATCAAAATTGTGTTGCTTTAACTGGTGTAACATATTGTCATGGTTTTGGCTGGGATGGAGTTAATTTTATTCTTAGTAGCTGGTACAGTGCTGTGTTTCTAATTTAGCATGAGAACAATGTTGATAACACACTGATGCTACAGTTTTTGTTCAGTAGTGCTTGCTGTAAGTCAAGGACTTTTTGGTTTTCCATACTCTGACAGCGAGCAGGTGCACTGAACTTGCCAAAGGGATATTCCATATCACAGAGCATCGTGATCAGGAAATAGACTTGTGTGTGTGTGTGTGTTGGCTGGGAGCTGTCGATCACTGGTCAGCAGGTGGTGAGCAACTATATTGTGCATCACTTGTTTCTCTTGGGTTTTATGCCTCTCTCTCTTTTTCATTACCAATATTATTATTATTGTCATTATTATTATAATATTTTATGTTGTTTCAATTATTTGACTGTTCCTGTCTCAACCCACAAGTTTTACTTTTTTCTGATTCAGCTCCCGCTGCGTGGGGGAAGTGAGCTAGTGGCTGCATGGTACTTAGTTGCCAGCTGGGATTAAATCACGACACAGATAGAAGTGTAAAGAAACAAGCACAATATAAAAAATAAGAGGGAGTACATAATTTTCTGTAACAAATTTAGTGCAGATAATTACACTACTACTAAACATATTTTGGACAGAGTACATAGCTATTATCTATTATATCCTCAGGAAACACTGCTAAGTGACCATTTAATTTTGTTGCAAAAGTTATTTTTTACACTTGAATTATAAATATCCATCACTCTGGTGCTGAAAGATGAGGCATTAATGTGAGTCTATGCTCTTAATCTCAGGTTGAGTTAGTGCTTTGAAAAGATGCCTGCTTTCACGACTGGCATTGTAAGCATTTTGGCATTCTTTTATCTATTATTTACTGTTTTGTAGCAGGAAGATAGGATTTCTACTGCAAACCCCTCTTGCTCAACCTTTATAGAAAAAGAACTTCATACACATAATCCATGTTACCTCAAGGAATTTGGACTCGATGGCAAGCTTGGCATTACTTCTAAAAAAGTTTTCTGAGTTTCTGAAGCTAACCCAGAAAAAAGCTTCTGAATTTGAAGCTAACCTAGTAGTATAAAGCAGATGCAGACACTTTATGACAAAACTAGCTACTAACATTTCAGAGTACAGCTCAATAATGTGCAGTTTCAAGTATGGACTGATCTTGCATCAAAGATCCCTGAAGAAATACAGTCAGTACTCCAGACTCCTGTGTTTCTTTTCTTACTGGAGTAATTATTCTCTGGCAGTTGCTGGGACTTGCCCTCTAGATTTCTGTCAGCACTGTGCCACTGTTACATTAAATGACAGCACGACTGTTTCAGCGTATTTCAAAGACGGAGCAGTCAAGAAAGACATCCCTCTCTGAAGGCACGTTGTGCTTTGTTCACTAGTTACACCCACAGACACTAATAATGTCAGCTTTGCACTGATCGGTGACAGACTGTTACATTCTGCTGGAAATGCAATTCCCCTGTAAAATATGAGATTGGGCACTACACGATACGTTCAACACAAAGTCTTAGGCCTCTTTAGGCTGTGCAATTTCTGGTTCCTGCTCTTCCCTACAAGCTCAGTAGGAAAGGAGAGGTGTCCAGAACGGACACCCTCTGGCTTTACAGCACTAACAGAACCACACAGATTTCTGTGATAAATTGAGACAGTGGAGCTTGTCTCTGGTAGTCACTCTCATAGCAGAAACCATCATTTCTGCTGTGTTTGTACTTGTTAGTTTTTGCTTCCCACACCTCTTACAGAGCCAGTTCTGGAATATAAAAATTGGGCTCAGAATAGTTTCAGCTCTGTACATGATTTGGAATCCCTTGGGGTGAAATATAAAATTCTATATTATATAAGACACTATAGTCCTTAATTTGTTAGAGACACTGAAGAATAACAATAGCAGGGGAAATATTTTTTTATATTTCAGTTATGCCTTTGGCATGTGCTCTTGGAGTCATTTTTACATTCCTAGCAGTTTCCTTACACAGCACAGCATATGTTCTCATTCTTGTACATGTATATATTACAAGAGATAGATAAGAATGAATGTAATGGAAACAAGATCTTTTTCTTCTCACTTCTCCTAAAGAATTGTCTGCACTAAGGGGGATGTCAAGCTCCCAGTTTTGGACTGACTTGTTATAAAAATGCCAGTTGAAATGATGGACCAACCCATGTAGGAGGGTTTTTGTTTGTTCTACTCTCCCCCATCCCCCATTCTTCCCCCAACGCATAATAACGTTTGCATGGATATCCTTCCTTAGAAATAGAGTATTAGGAACTCGATTGTATTTACACTGTACATTATAATTGGCATGATAAAGGATCACAAGTGTATCTTTTTTGTCAGCTTGTTCCATTAAGAACTTCTAACCATGGATCATTGATGTAACAGATCATTATGGCCTATTGTGTCAGTTCATCTGTTGGGATCTGTGCACTATAAGCATGACAGATTTCCTCTGCAGCAATTATAGCCTATTGTGACAATAGGATTTAATGAATATAAACACCAAACCACATAATCTGTTATTACAGAGCACAGCTCTGCACCCAGATGGGAATTAAGTTCCTAGACATTGCCAGTTGCAGCTTTAAAAATTGTGGCTATTCCAATCTTCACATTATTAGATGCAATGCTTTAATTTGCAGCATATATTTGTCTCCTCCTTGGCAGGTCAAAGGTCATCAGAATTTAAAGCTTAATCCTGCAAGTGTTCTGTGATTTCATTTTTTTTCTCAGTAAACATTATCTTTTAGGTTTTTAGACACTTACTTCCTGCCTTTCACTGTGACACTAGCCATACTGTTATTGTTTCAATACTAGCACTCTAGACAAAACAAGCAATCACAATAAAACTGGTCACCGAAATTAATGAAATGTAGCAGAATGTTCCTGTATTGTTTCCAAAGAATAGACGCTTCTATTTAATATTAATTTTTACAAAGTTACACCAGTGCAAATCTGTAAAATCACAGTGAATGAAATTTTCCTGATTGATGCAGCTGGAGGCCTGATCTAGAAACTTTTGATACATGCTTGTGAAATTAATACTGTCTTTAGAAGTAGAGAGTTTCAGATTTTGAATATGAGTTCTGGCCTTCAGCATATCAGAGGTTCCAATTACAGTGTTGCTACAGCAACATTTTCATCTATGCACGTGGTCACTACTGGAACATATGTACTTTGTTTAAATAATTGAAAGTTCATCATGAAGAATGTATTAATGAGGACTACATGCGAATGAGCTATGTAAATGCCATTGTGGATCATCATGGTCATTATAATGTACTTTTGAGAAGAGATACCCAATTAAACATATTTCCATATACACAGACTTGAATAAGAAAGGGAAGAGACTCTTACCCTTACCTAGCATGCGAACACATTTGGCATTCTGGTCAGGACTATCAAATGAGATTTCTCCGCACCTCTGGGGAAAAAAAAAAAAGACATATTTTGTTAAAGACTCAGTGATAGCATCCCTGTCATCATCCTCTGATACCTCTGTTTACATTTCGGGAACTAGAGATGTTCAGGGCACATTGTATAAAGGTCAAAATGAAAGTCTATTCAGGTAGCCAAAGTCTGAGAAAAAAAATGGACATCACTAATGTGCAAGGATGGGTCAGCACTGTACTCCAGGGTGTTCACCGAGAAAACCTCAAGGTAACATTTACTGCCTTTGGATCTGTCTGAAGCTACTGCCTGATCTGTGTTACTGTTTGTTACCATCAGACTCAGTCATACAGGAGGCCTCATTTACTATTGGTAGACATTGAACTCTCCTCAGTGTGCTGACTTAGTTGTCACACAGCTGCAACCTAAACAGGATTTGTGAAATGATCCCTCTGAAAACAAAATGCTGCTGTGCTGGTCCAATAACTTGTATGTCTGTAAAATTAGCATATTTTAAAAAGAATTTCCAACTTCCAAAGATTTTTTAAGGAAAGTTGTCATTTCACAAAATTTGAAATCTTCGTAATACCTATGAGTTAAATTGTATTTTGTAAGGTGCAAATAATTTATATCTCTATACTACCATGCTTTGTTAATGAAAAATAGTATTCACATGTAAAGATGTCTGTCCCTATAATCAAGGATGATTCTCTCCCTATATATTCCCAGTCAAGGAACATCATTAGAGTTATGATCAAAATATAGAGGTGTTGGGTTGTTTTCAAAGACAAGATATAATTTTTGAGTTTATGCAGACAGGCCTGTCAGTTTAGCTGCCAGGAGAAATGTAATTGGTGTGGCTCATGGGTCTGATCCAGCTTCAATTAAAGACAATCAGGGGAAGGATCCCATTAACTTCAGTAGTGGTTTCTTCTTTTCTACATAAAAGATTCAGTTTCCTTATCAGTACACTAAAAGCTCATGAGAGTGGCCTAAGAATAGCCTCATATTTTATAGGTAAAAGTGGTCTACACTTCCTCACATACTTATGGTTTTGGTATCTGTGACCAAATGGGAATAAAAGTAGAGTGAGTAAAGTTTGGAAAAATTACTGAGAGCTGTCCATTTCCCTTCCTCTTTCTTTCTCTCTATTACATACTTTCTCCTTTCCAGCATCTGTGGTAAAGTTGGTAGTACTGGGGTTTTTTGCTTTTTTTAATTAATAGAAGTGACATTTGCAGCAAATATTAAGACCTACAAAGAATCAGGTAAGTAAAAACCTCAGAGCTTCAAAGAAGATGAAACACAGCAGCAGTTTCATATATGAACAACACATTTGGAACTCACTATTTTTAAAAAACTCTTCACCTCCTTCACAGTGAAATAAACACAAATAAACAAACAAAAGTCCCACACAGAATCTTTTCATATATCAGTACATCTAAAAAGAGCAAACAGATGCCTGTATTAACCTTCCTAGGTGGGAAGACATACTACTCATACTACTGAAAGATTGCAAAAGAAAAACAACACCTTGCATTTCAAAGTTAATTTTACGAATGCTCTTATACCAGTTCCCTGTCAGGAGAAAGAGAAACCTTGATAATTATTCTTCTAAGAAGAATGCTGAAATACAGATATCTTTTCACAGAAGTCTCCCAGCTTCTTCTTCACAACCACAACACACTTACAGAAACACAGGTGGAAGAAAGCATTTCAAAATTCACTGCCCACCTCACCCCTGGAGTTATGCTGCTCTGTGAAAACCTTTGGTTATTTTCAATTCAGTCCCTCAGAAGTATTGTATATTCCAGACATATTTATTCAAACATCACATTTCAGGCAAATAGTGTCTTACAATATCTAACAATACTCACAGCCCTAGTGTTATGAAATTGGGAAAACGGCTAACGTTCCCCAGAGGCCACTAACATCCCACAGGGTGCATTGTGATGATGGATGGACTCTGAAAATTTTGCAAGATTCAGATAACTGTATACAAGTTCACAGCCTTATCTGAATTCCCTTTATGCCTACAACCCACAGAATTCGTTAAAAATCACGTTACAACTGTCTAGGAGATTTTTCACCACTACCACTGCAGCTGGAAATACCAGGAGAAAAGGCTTAGCCAGCAATTTAATTTCTATTGCCAGTAAAAGTTCGTAGGTACATGCCAATGGGATAAAAAATAAACTGTTACCATACTGCTTAGAGCATCTGAAAAAGACCTAGTTGGATCCTGGATGTGTAAAATGGCACAGAAATACAGCAGGAACACACTTTTGCTCATCCAAAGATTAGAGTTGTTTGGGCATTTTTGCTGTTAGGAAATGTTTTCCACGAACAAGAAATGAGGAATGATTTCAGGATTTAATCTTTAGGATTAAACTGAGACTTTGCCAACAAGTGCTATGAATTCCTGCCAGGCCTGGATAAGCTTCCTCTGTCTTTTTCTGGACTGCCTTACTTTTCTGGTTTAGGATTTTTCTGCCTGCTTGTACATTGGGGCTGCTACTGTGAGGATGTGGCCAAGAGTCTCTCCAGACCCAATCCATCTCCAAACTAATCTTACAGCAGCTGCCCATTCCCTCCTGAAAAGTTGGCTATAGAGTCAGTAAAGGATCTATCATGGAGAAGGAACAGGGATCTGACATTAGAGGGTGGTTATTCTATTTTTTTTTTTTTATTTCAACCAGTCAGAAAGCAGAGAGAACGAATGACTCCGGACATATCTGAGTTTGGGATACTTTACATCTCAGTTTGGGCTTCATGTCAAGGACTAGTACAGTACTGGCTGGACTGGCTCTGCCATATGCAATCCTGAGTGTTGGGCTGGTGAGTTCGCAGAGGCAGCCCTGCTGAAAATAATATTACCAGTGTTCAATTTCCCTGAAATGTGAGAGCCTTTGCTGTTGAAAACCTTAAAAGAACAGTTGTGTTTTGAATTGATCAGTTTTAACAAAGAAATGGGTAAATACAACTGAAATTCAACCCTCCAAGGCCTCATTGTACATTCAAATATTTCAAATAACTGAAGTCTGGACTAGACTGTTTTTTCTCTTTCTGGAGAAAATCATAGGTGCTTTCACTTACTAATATTTTCAGTAATTGAGATGTATTTCCATACAGAGTTGCAGCCTGCAGTTCATTACACATGTGAGAATTTTTTTATATTTATGTAAGAAAATTAATTAATAAATTATCTACTCTCATCTCCCTTTTTTGAGATCAGGTGCATGCCATGATGTTGAATCTGTTACACAAGCTGCAATGTAGTAAACTAGAATGGGACTTACATGTCTCCCATGGAAAAGAGACTGAATCATGGAGCAGCTGAAAGTGGAGCTTAAAACAAAGCAAAGTAAAAAATCAGAATAGGGGAAAAGGACATGGAATTCAGAAGAACTGTGGCATGAACTCATGTCCTTTAATGAGATAAGTAAATTGGAGAGTTTGAAGCCAGCCTGGATGACTATGATGGTCCAATACCACTTGTCAGAAAAGGGAAATTCCGAAAGGCACAGGCACCATCTTCGACAGAGAAAGGCTCTATTGGAGAAAGGTGCTCTCAGATAAGATGAACGCTTTGCAAGATACTATGAGGAGCACACAGGAAAATAGGAAGTTGCCTGCAAGAAGCCCTGTACCAAAACAGTGTAATAAAACTGCAACAAAGCAGGACATAACTACCAGGAAAGAAGTTCATGCAGAGAACAGATGGAAAATATACTCTCAGCAATAATGCAGTAACGCATCTCGTGTTACTTTCCTGGTACTACGTGATCACTCATAGGCTGGGTATCCATTTCCAGCATGCCTGGGCTCACACCAGCTGCATTTGAGGATCTGAGATATGTAGCAATAAACAGGGTGTATATAGCCCAGCCAGATTATGCTCTTAGTTTGTTGGGGTTTTTTGTTTTCTTTTTTAATCACGCAAAGAAAACTTTACCTATGAAAAAACTGATTTTGAAGTAATTCTATTCAACTTCTATGTGTATGATAAATTAAAGCATTACTCATTTTAAGGTGGAAGATGCAAATCAAGTAATTGAAATAAATGGGTCTAAACTCTTTTCTATGACAAATTCAGCAAGTGTCTGAGAGCATTTTTCTTGAGAATTGCAGTAAGTGGCATGTTAATTTTCTACTTACTGAAGACATATAATTAACACTGATCTAACATTTAATGATTTTAGTCATGTTAGATTGTATAGTGTTTTAAAAATATAATGGAATTTTTCTGGCACGAAATTTGAACATGTGTAATTTTGACCTTTTTAAGCTGCAGACAACCAAGTTTTGTAAAGGCAGCTTAAAAGGTTATTGGAATAGTAACAATATTTATGGGCTTCTTCACTCTGATCTGTTTTGTTCTGCGTGTCCTGAGTATGGTGTTCAACACATCTCTTCCAATATCGCAATAATCACTGAGGTACTTGATGTACATAATCAGTCAAACATGACAATAAATATTGGATCATTTTCTTTTTGCAGGAGGTGACATGGATTGTTATACCTCCAAATAGAGGAGATGTGTCAACTGCACATTGATTGCATGCCAAATATTTTTTAAGAATCCATTGGTTTCCTTTTTTAAAGTAACCTTAAGTTAGTATGCTTTGCTCTTCCCTATAGTAGACAGAAGTGGATTCCAAATAACAAATATAGTTTGGTAAAAGAGTTTTTCCTCTATTTTTTTTCAGAGTACTACATATAATTTCTTATTCCTTTAAAAAGGACAGTTAAAAATATGTATAAAGTCGTTGTTTTTATTTGTTTAGAGACAAAAGCTCCTTTACTCTATATCACACTGTATTTTAATTTTAATAGGCCCATATTTGATCAGTGTTCTCTGGAGACAATAATTACAAAAGTTCACCCTATATATGTGACCTTGAATTGATGACTCTGAGTTCTTCAAGAATTTTACTTAGCTTTTCTTACATGAAAACATGTGTATAAAGAATACAACTTGAGAATTACATATATAAACATTCCCACTGGTAACAAACACTACTAGAATCTTTCAGCTAATGGAATTGTCCAAGAGCTATAAAAAATTGTGATTGGTTTTATGTACTACTTCCCAAGTACATATTACCACTTCCCATAATGATTAGAGATAAAATCCTATACTTACCTTAAAATTTGGACCTACATTAGGCAAGTCAAGGGTTTCACTAAATTGGGCTGAAAAAAACTACACTTCCCCTGAACTGGTGTGTATTATGTGTATGTCCATCCACTTATAACTATGGTGTAATCACAGCATACTGATGACTGCCTTTAAAATACCATTAGCAGCCAGAATGCTACATTTTTTGCTCTTCAAATTACTACTATTACATTACAACTATTATATCGCAGCTGTACTGCATTTCATGGGTAAAGTTCCCAGCTTCCCTATTAGTATCAGCATTGAGGCATACTTAAACTGAAAATTCAGGTTCTATTAACACCTGGGTGATTTTCTGCAGAGTAGAATACCTATATCTGGGCAGACTTGTTTTGAGAGTTCCTCCCTTTCCAAGTTTTCCCAGTGAAAGGGAAGGTTTCTCTTCCCTCCAAGAAATTAAAACATGCTGCTCAAGTAATCTTTCAACACTGTCACTGTCAATCTCCAGCAGCACCCTGGCACTCCATTTCACTCTGGAATCTACCATGCTGTAGACCCTCAGCTAGTCTGAACAGAAGACACAGCAAACTAAGTAATTGCAACTAAATTGAGCAATAATTCCCAACCAACCATTGTTGCCAGTAGTCAGCATCTTGTTTGTGGGCTAAATAGCCCGAGGTGAACCTTTATGCAGTTCATTTTATCACAAACCTGTGATTTACTATGGTTAAGAGTGGTTTGAAATGGATTAATGTTGCTGGAAAATGAATACAGCAGTTTGACTGCTTTGTTTTCTTCTTGAGTCAAGGAAAAGAACGTTTAACAGTGTGTGACCTTGTTAGGGAGGCGCCAGTAGCCCTGACCCCCATGAGAATCCGTCAGTGTTTCACTATGGCATCCCTACTTTTAAGTGTTTATAACAGGGGCACTGGGAGCCAAATCCAGAATTACTAAGCAATAAAAATGTTGGGTTTTAATAAGCAGTAAGTCACAGTTGAGTGTGTGTTACCAGGCGAGGCACAACTTTCAGGCATGTTCTGAGGGGGTGCCATCATCCAAGAAATGTTAAAGAGCAGACTAGTTTTTTTCCCTCACGGGATGAATCTGTATTACAATTAATTTTCTAGTTTACATTTAAGAATGCAAAACATCTGTAGATTACCTAATGGATCCCACTACCACGTAAACAGTTCTAGGTGGGAGGAAAATATCAATATTAGGGAAAAGGCAAATATGTTCTTTCTATTTATTGTTGCTCTGATGTGAAACATCAAAGTTCTCTGTATTTAAAACATTTCCTGGACCACATAATTGTCTTTCCTCCTCTGAATTGTAGAGCAGGGCTGCTCTCCTAGCTGCTTAAATGGTCACAGCCATTTTAACTTTTACTTTCTATTGAAGTATCTAATGGGAGGAAAATGTGGGATTAATTCGTGAAAATTTAGGTCTCAACTTCAACCACATGTTTTTGTCACATATTTGCCACCAGTCTACTGGATCAGAGCCTCAGAAGTACCAGCTGACACACCACTTTTTCCAATAAGCAAATCAAGGGTCTGTGGGAGAATGAATCTCCTGAAGAGTCTCCTCAGGCTGTTCAGGGCAATGTGGGATGAATTTTGGCACCTGCTTCTTTGCGTGTGTCCACTGCATGCCAAATGGTTTGCAAACAAAAGCACAGTCTCAGGGAGGACAGGAAGACTGAGTGCCAGTAAGTTGACACAGGCATCTGCCTAACAAGAATGTCTCCCTGACCACTTCTTGAAAGGTGCCAAGCACCAGTGGCCACCTGCTTCTCAAGAGCTGAGCATTTTGATTCCCTAAAACAGTGGCATACACCGAGGCAGTCCTGTTTCATCCAACAATTTCATACGAACAATTCAGTAATGTGTTCATGAGTCCCCTGCTTTCACTCACTTTCTGGCATACTTAGGTAACAGAACTGGCACTGGACCAAGCAAACCATGTAGGAGAGAGTTAGAAGTCATCCAACAAACCTGAAAACACACGTGGAAGCTCTTGTGAAGTTGCAGCTTCAGCAGAAGTGAAAATAGAGCACTTAGAGGCAGAAAGCAGGAAACTACTTTTCCCTAGTTCCTTGCTTGTGCACCACACGCTGCCTGGGTGTGAAGGTAGTAGGGTCTCAACGACAGCTGCTCAATGACTGCAAAATCTTCTTAAAAGAGAGCTTTTCCCTTCCTCTTTTCTCACTCTCTCTCTGTTCTTGCTCTTTGCTTAAGGTGACTGTCTGGCATCCATAAGGAACTGGGTAAATAAATAATCTCCTGAGTTTATGGCCAACCACTTAGAGTCTTGCTCCCAAATTTGCTTCTGGTTATACTTTTCAAACATTTTGAGCTGTCCTGCATTGTGCTTATTTTTAAGCTCTTTTGCCACTATGAGCAATATTAATACATAAGTGCTGTCTTCAATTTTCCTGCAAAATTGGCCTGATAACAAAATTTTGTGGGCACCTGTCCAGCATGTTACCAAACACATACTGTAAAAATGGGTATCTATTTAGCTTGTTAACACGTGCTTCTGCAGTCATAGCTATCCATTAGAAGTACTTATTGTACTTATGTGTAGTGCTCATTGAGTATCTGCCTCACTGGAGTTTGTCTGGACGCAATCCTGTGCCATGTGCTCTAGGATATGGTTGAGCAGGGAGGTTGGACCAGATAACCCACTGAGGCCCTTTCCAACCTGACCCACTCTGTGGTTCTGTGATACTCTTACATCAGTGCAGTTTAGAAGAGGAAATCAAACAAAAACCTGAGTTTTAATACTAAAAACATGGCTTTTATAAATTCAAGTACAGCCAGCATATACCATGTTTCTACACGCAGAACATATGAAGCTAAAAAACAACAAGTGTTGTTTTGACAGGAAAAATTTGCATTTCAAAAATTGTCCTATTAGACATAGTGGAAGAACATCTGCATTAAAAGAAAGTGTCGTTGGTACTAACATCTCTTTGTCAGCTTTCAAAGTGGGATTAAGAACTTACCTGGAACCATACAAATGCCATTATTACCAGGAAACACTTAGATGCTACCACAGTAATCCCTATGAACATATTTCAGATACAGGGAAATCCACATTATTTTGACACATTAGCTACTGTTTCCAGGGTTGCAGTGTTTTGGAGTAATGCTAAAAAGACTAATTTTCTCCCAGAAAATAATTGCCAGAAGCAGAGTGGTTTGTTTTGTTTTGTTTTGTTTTATGTGTGGAAGCATCAGTTGAAAATAGGTGTATTGTTGGCAAGTATTGCACAAAGCTGCTCTTTTCTTTCACTTCTGAACAGATTCTGGTTATAAATCTCTTACCCAAGACTACATCATGCCTACCCTTGAGAAAGTAAAAGGAAAGGACAAATTACCTGCAAATGTGTCTTTCACTATAGCAAAACTCATCCTAGGATTTCACACAAGGAATGAAATGCTCAGGAGTTTACACAAGGAATTAATTGCCCAGATATCTTCCTTCTCTGGTAGTCCTAAGGCCTTCCCAAGTGATGTGCATCTTGATTCTCCATATAAAAATGGTACAAGCTTTTCATTCTAAAGAGGTTTTTTTTGGACTGCAGAAACAACTAGAATAAAAAGCAGCAAAAACACTCCATGGGAACAAAATGTTCCCTTGGTCTGCACTCAACGTCTTTTAGAGCCATCAATCTCTAATCTAGAGAAAATAAAGCCATCATCGTTTCATAGCTATCTGCAGCTGCTGTTATAATCCTGTTTTGAGAGCAGGTATTCAAACAAGTCTGAAATTTTATTACAGAGTTCACTTTCATGCATAATCCAAAAACATCCTGGCCATACTGGAGGATAAGAGACACTCTAAAGTCACTCTACTGCAAGCACTTTACCTGCCAGTCTTTGTTTTCTTAATAAGTTTTCATCAACAAGAAGTATTTTATTTTAGACTTGATTATGAGCAACTGTATTTTGCAGTAGAAAAAAGGTTGTGTGCCTCACATTTTAACTACAACATACAGCAAAGCATGTTATATAAGAAAGGTAATACTTATTTAAAAAGGCAGGGTGTGAATTAATTTCATAGAATGCCTCTGTACTAAACCAGCTTTGTTTGTAATAGAAACAGGAAAAAGGAAGTAGTTACTATTCTTTCAAGCTTTGCTAAGGGGAGAAAACACCTACTATTTATGGGATCTAAATGATGGTTAGAGAAGGACTTGGTTGAATGTTGTTCCCTCCCTTCATCTGGATTTATTCTCTTGAAGAAACATGTCTTCCTGCTGTAAGTAATAAACCTCAAGTATTTTGCAAAAATGGCAAAGTTGTGTCTCCTGGTACTCCCTATCCAACTAGATACTGCTTTTTTGGGAGGGAAATGGAGAACTGTACTTCATCTGTAGAATTAAGAAATGTTAACCTGCTAACATCTGTTGTCATGGGAATAATCTTACATTGCCTTTTGGCCTGGCTTTTCTCATTCCTTCCACTCTTACCTGCCAAAGTCAACATGGTGAACATTCTACTGGTGAATTTTCTATCCTATATCCCCTATGTGTCTGTACAAAACCAGACATTGCTTTTGAATTTTAGAATCAGTTTGATTCTGACTAATACACATGGCACCATCTCTCTTCAGTGTCTGTTACCAATCTTATCACCATACGGCTGAGTTTCTTGCAGTGGGCATATTAAGCAAAGTGACTAATTCCTGCCATATATAATTTATTCTTTAACTGGTGCCCCAAGAGGAAAAATGGGTGCATCATCTATTATTTTCTCCTCAGAAGATTTTATTCTCGGATCTGTTTATCTTGTGCTATTTAAGTGTGACTATTATTATGTATTTATATTAAAGATGGAATTAAAAAACAATTGGTTTGAATTTTTTCCTTGAATTCCCAATTTTTATATGATAGGCTCCAAGAAAAATCATTCTCTCTGTATATTTTCAAGCAATTGCTAAGATACTGAATGTCTTATGAAGTTATTTCTTTAAATGAAGTCTCTGTTTTGGTAGAATGTCTGTTTTATAAAACTCCCAAGAATTAACATGTATGTCATATTTAAAATGATGGTGGGCTCTTTTGAATCTCGCTTGAGAGAACTGAGCTCTAGATTTTTATGTTCATAAGGGAAAAGAGAGACAAATTTTTGGAGACTGATTTAGCCAACCTGCATACAGAGCCTGGATGCCTAACTCTTCATCAAATACAGTTAGGAGGATTTAGCTGACTCTTAGTGTAGACATTGGCTGTACATTTGGGCCCTAAAATCAGCGTTAGCCCTGAATGTTAGAGGTTGGATCTGCACAGACGGAAAAATGTTTTCCCAGTTGCCACACGACAGGAAGGTGGCTGTCAGGAAAGTAGAACTAAGGGAGTTGCAAATGGTCTCACTGGGATGTGAGATATCTAGACTGTCTGGTTGCAGAGGGAGGACAACACAGACTATTTAATAACTCTAGATTCATTATGTTTTTGTGAAAGGATTACAAAGATGTTTTTAATACTGCTGTGGCCACCATTATTAAGACTAATTAACCACTTGGGAAGAGTACGAGGTGAATAGCACAATAGAGCTGTGGGGCTGACAAACAGCTAAAGGGAAACATGCCATTCTCTTCACAGTAAAGAGAACACTTTTTCTGAAGCTAGGGCTAAATCCTGTTATTTCCTCTTAGCTTTAAAGGAATGATAAAGAAGTAAGCAAAATAACGTTTTTCATTTTCCTATTTTATAT
Source organism: Grantiella picta (assembly GCA_013397955.1). NCBI lineage: Eukaryota > Metazoa > Chordata > Aves > Passeriformes > Meliphagidae > Grantiella > Grantiella picta. The sequence goes on from VZRM01006908.1 coordinate 1,301,430, forward strand.
TGTTATATACCTTTATATATAACATACAATTCTTATAATGAAGCATAAAAATACAGTTATAATTTCATGGAGATAAAGATTGCTGAGTAAATTATACTTGGTGGGAAGCAGTGGTACTTTTAGAAGTTGTGCAGTGCGATGATTGAGAGCAAGGAACAGAAGCACTCTGCTTGCCAGAATCTGAAAACACCTCTTCTTAAAAATGCTCTTTTAAAAACATTTATACATTATTATGGTATTTTTAGGCCTTTGTCATTCTTTACAAATGAGCCATGGTTTCCCATATATTGCAATATACGTGAGCCAGGTGACTTATAAAACTGCACATATTACAAGTGGTACATCCATTTAATTTTGCAAGGAAAGAACAATGACTTTTTTTTACAACTTTTAGAAACTTTATTTAAAATTACTTTCCTAGCACTTTCAAAAATTCTTCAAAACAGATTTTACATAATACATAAATAATAAAGTTATATCTAATTATCTTTGCTGACTTTCTTTTAAAATCTAAAGCTGCTTTTCATTTTATGCCCCATGATCCTAATTAATAACTCAGGTGAAAGTGCTGTTCAGTGCAAACAAGCTTTTCAGTGGAAATGTGCCAGGTTCCAATTAAAGGAGGTTCTGAAGTACCCCCAATTTACATGGAAACACATGAAATTTTCATTTGGATCTAAACTCGTGTTGCTCAGACACATCTGTGTTATGGATGCTGAGGCATTTCTCCTATTTGAATGCTGGCAATGCAAAGCTGACCTACTGACTAGAGTGACTGCAGCAGTTGTCATGCTGAGACTGACGCAAACAATGTAATGAATTTTTAACAGGTCTCTGCAAGTGAAAAACATTTGGTGTCTCTTGTGATTTTTATAATTTTTTAAGTTATTTCCACTTTTTTTTTAGGCTTTTTTACAATATTATTTAACATTACTGTTGAGGCAGCCAAAGTTTTCGGTTAGGTGCTGTACAGATGGGAAATGGAGGAAAGGACTGATTACACAAACTTGCTAAAGGTCACCAGCCCACTGAAAGAGCTGGGAGTAATATTCCAGTTGCCTGTGATTCTGTGTGCTATTTCTTACAATAACAGAATTACTACATTTATTTTGTTGAGTAATGGATGAGTAAATACAGGAACTAATAATGCCAACTGATGAGCACTCTCACCTCATAAAGTCAACTGAGCAACTTTGGCCAGAAAAATCAGATTTGAGAGAAGATATTTTGAAAACAAATGTCACTTGAGATCAGAAACACTGTGAAAATTTTATTATTGAAAGGCGCCTTGGTGACTTAAGAGCACAGTTATTAAGACAGTCGTGTGTTTGTTGAGTATTTTTTTTCCTTATGAACCTGTAGCAAGTAAATCCACCACATATAGGTAACATTTTGGTCAGCATGAGAGGCTCTGTTTGACTCTGATCTGCAGAGGGAATAAAGACCCTGGCTGGTGCAGCAGTGGTTCTTTAACTAAACATGACCACACACACCAACCCCCACACTCCTCCCTCCCCATCTGAAAGCCACTGGATGAATCCCTGGAGTATCAGCTGGCATCACACATCAACAGCAAAAGGAACTGTGAGGAGAGACTGAGCACTGCCAGCACTGCATATCAGATGGTGCTGTGTTTGGTACTGACATATTCATCTTGCATGAAAATAATTGGATTTGTACAAAAATGTGAATGAGGACTTCCCTTCAAGGGGAAACACAGAAGGGTTTATCCTGATGAAATTTCTGTTTCCAGAATAATCAGACTTGGTAACAAGCCATAAAACTGAAATCAAAGAGTTTCTAATTTTGAAAACAACCACCATGCAAAAACTCCTTGAGTTTAAAAACCTGTAAGTAAAACTAATTTTCCCATCTGGACATACAGTAATCCAAGAAGAGGATAAGAAAATTATTGTGTGGGTTTTTAATTGTTTTTCTTGCATTTAGTGTGATATTTCACAACTGTCTGGGGCCGCCTTCCTCAGTGCATTGGGAAACATGCCTTGCAATATTAGATTCAATAAATGAAAAAAAACAATACTTTGCCAGAAACATTAGATTTCTCTAACAGTAAGCTGGCTATTTGAGTAGCTCAGTTTCCAGCCGTTGTCAAATTGATCTCCAGATGACAGAGAGCCCTCTTTGGCCACTGGAAATCATGTTCCAGCTGAATTAGAAGGTCTATTGACACCTGGGCTAGTGCTGCTTAGAAATTCCAGTTTCCACAGACAGGGACTGATGTGGACAACACCCAGCATCCCTCGTTATGCAGACAAAAGAGATGGCAGCCATCAACCCAGATCCCAAGCAAGACTCAACTCTGCTTTTCTGATGAGCAGAAAGGCAGCTTTCCTCTCTACACCTAACTCCTAAACCACCATCATTAAATAAAACTGCTGCCTTCTACTGTTTTAACCACTTATGAGTTAACTAAGAGGTCCTGTTCATCACTGAATGTTCATAAAACTCAAAGCCATCACACATGAGTGGCATTCTGGATGTTACCATGATGACATAGCCCCTCATTCAAGGCTACCTGTTCACCTCTGTTTAGACACTACTGAACTGTTCTGCTGGTGCTCACTAACAACATCTCTAAATATGACATGGGCCAGTGCGGTTAGTGTTTTGAAGTATGTTGGCTTTTCCACAGTTATATTGCTTTATGAGAGAAAGCTCTGTCCTAAGTTCACCTCCCTTCTCAACATGGAGATTCAACATTGTTTGATCACACATTTATTTTTATCTGGCAACTATATAGAAGGGATTAAAAAAGCCTATTGTAACAACACAGAAGCCTGGAATAAGATTAAAAATGTGTCATTCCCATGGAAAGGATGTTAATCCAGTATCAAAAAGTGTTTAGGTTGTGATATCTTTGGAAGTTTACGGATGTCACCTTACAATGGTGTGATAGCTATGAATGGTCTGACTGAAACTAAACAAAGATGAAATTCAATGTCATCCTGATCCTGCTTATCCTTTACACATTATATCATACTAAAGCAGGGAATTTCAAAACAGTAGATTGCTATAATCCCAATGGAAAATCAAGGATGGAGAATTTCCTGTCCTTTGATATTTAAAATCAGAAATGCTGATGTTTTCTTTCAACTTACTTTTATTGGTTTTGCATAATACTTGAAACAATACATAAAATAAATATTTTACAATTTTGTTCCTGAACATTTTCACAAAATAAACACAAGATATCGCAACCTTGTCTCCTCTGTTGGCCTTCACCACAAGTGTCCAGGACATGAGTTTCTCCACCCACCAGCCAGCTACATAAAGAATTAATAAGGTACTTTAAAATGGAAAATCAGGAGTGTGCAAGGACTGCTTGAGCAGAGACAATGGGGAAAGTATGCTATTGGAGGGTTCTCCAATAATCTTTACTGAAACCACAAGGCACAGTGAAAACTCAAGACTTCTTTTAAAAAATGCTCAGCCCTCTGTAGCTAGACCAGGCACAGTGCAGTAATCACAAAAGTTTATCTCTAAAGCTTTTTCTAACCATGTTTAAAAATTTTGTCTAACCATTGTTTTAAATCCTGGCAACTCATCTCTTACATCTGGGAGACCTGATATCTGTCACTCGGCACAAAGGAATGAGCTGTCATACCTCACCTCCTGCAGAGATTACTAACAAAGAACGCCAATAGCCTTTATATCAAAACACTGATACTTTCATAGTCTGCCAGAAACACTCTTTATCTCATGCAACATCACAATAAAATAGATTTACTCCCAGAGAAGAGAGAGCATCATCAAACCTTCAGCTTGTCATTGACCAGTTACATCAGTAATTTCTGCTTCCAGAACACTAAAATTACCAGATATATTGACCTTCTTCTAAATCAGAAGATGTTAACATATTTTCAAATCTCTATAGACCTTATTCAAAATGAAAGAAAAATGTTTTGCCCAGAATATAGGATGCACATGAATAAATGTGAATTTATATGTGAAAACATGGACAAGCTACAGCCTCAGTTCTTCAGTTCACAATGTTTACCTGTCCTTCTGAAGAGTAAACCAAGTAATGGAGAGCGACAGCTCTGGGTTACAGAAGAGGTGGAGAATAGCAGATCAGACCGGTCTTTGGACCAAATTTAAAACAAGGACTTGTTTTCTGAACTTGTTAGTTTGGGCATTAAGGTGTTGTCTGTCTTAGCAAATTAACGATACCAGGGACAGTTCTTTAGGGCCTACTGGCACAGAACAGTTCACATCCATTTTGTGTAGCCTCCAAAGTCTCCAAAGCAGCCCACAGTGACAAATGGAGTGAGACCAATCCACCTTGCAAGGATGAAATTGCTGTGAATCAAATCAAACCCCACAGATTAGCACAGTCCTAACAATTGCTAAAGTAAAGCAATGCCCTGAAACTGTCTGAGTTGCTGTGAAACTGCTTATCCCTGTAAGCCTGGCAAGAAAACCAAGCTCAGAGCCTCCCTTTCCCTGTTTGCAGTGTGAGGTTTCTGTGTTTAATTACCTCACAGAGATGTTGTGAGGCCCACCTACATAATGTTTGCAAAGTAATGTTTGTAGAGCACTGCATGGCACATGAAAAATAGGGAGGCGAGCCAGGCACCGAGGTGGAGATGGAACAGGCGATTCAGCTCTGGATTCTTACTCTTCTGTCCACTCCTCTGGTAGCCTTTGCACTGTGGATGCAGATATTTAGGTAGCACAGCCTCACAATTAATTATTTTCTTGGTGTAAAATGTATTAAGGGCTTCTGTATAAGACTACTATTCACAGATGGCTTACAAGTGGCTGCTGTTTTCTACTTCATGTTACATCCTGGCATAGCTACTGCGCTTGTACAGAGTGGAATGGATTTTCCAGTTAGTACCCGACCTTGGACAGTTTTAGCTCCCAAGGAAACTGCTTAGGAAATATGTGTGAAAACAGCAATGCTTGAGCATTGTTAATTCATTGTTACTGAATTGTAACAGCCCTTAGCAGTGACTACTACAGTGGTATTTATGCACATATGTGGAGGAATTCACTGTAGGCTCACAGCAATCGGGAAAGCCAGAGCCATCTAGCATGAATGGTGGCTGTTTGAGCAGGGCACAATATTGCCACTGTTACAGACAGCTGGGAGGAAGTCTTAGAGAGGCATCATGGTCCACTGACTGCACGCTTCTGTCTGATAGCTTTGAAAGAGACCAGCAAAAAAAACCTTTGCCTTTTAAGCAGTGGCTAATCCTGCTCCTCCCTGGGGAACCATGAGAGCTTGGAGACAGAAATTCAGTTGCCTTAACCATTCCCTCCAGAAAACAAAAATATCCTACAGTTTTAAGTTCCATTTTACCTTGCCTCCATTGGCTCAACTGCATTAAAAGGGCTAGAGTTGCAGAAAACTGGCCTGTGGTTTTGAACGCTGAGAATCTAAGCAGGCAGACACATAGCTGTAATCCTCATGTATCTCCTGTTCAGGCCATTTGGCTCAATTACTCTCAGAATAAGCTTGCCCGTTGCTGGCACCGGAGCACTTGCAAAATGCTCTCAGCACAGGAAAAAAGACTGGTCCAAATCCAATTTGAAAGTATGCAGTGCAGCAGGTGTGAGCTGTACCCCCCTGGATTCATTACTACCCACACTAGGCAGCCTTCTCTGTTATTTCTTGTTACAGATGCTGTTATGTACAACTGCTGTGTTTTAAAACCAGTAAGCATGGCCATGTTACTCTCCAGGAGATGATCAGCTCCTGTCATTTAAATCCACTGTACCATTCCCATGGGGTAAAGACTCATGAAAGCCCGAGTGATTTTAGCTGGTGGGAGAGTAGCACCTCATAGACAAGTTTCAAGGTGGAAATCAGCATAGAATTACACTCAGGGTTACAGCAAGGAACAAGAGACAGAAGCCTCCCTGCATGGCCAAGTGCTTGAAAGAAGGATTTATTATTCCTTTGAGAGTTCAGGACAATGCCAGCTGTTGATGGTAGCTAATATGGCACAAAAGAGAGGCTAAGTTTACACTGGACTTAACAGATATGAATTTAGTTTGACTTGCTCTGAATAGTGTCTATAAAATTTGATGCATACTCTAGAAAGCATTTAATTTATCCATCTTGTTTTCTCCTTATCTGTTAGATTATAGAGTTAACCATCACACTCAGCATTTATATCACCCTTCTACCCTGAAAAAACATTAGTGCTGCTAGAATTATCATTATTTTTACTGGTTATAGACATCACAGTTTCAAAAATTAAGATGCTGAATTGTTCATAAAAGCTTTTGTTTTGCTTCAGTTACTGAAATCTGTGAAGATGTCTGTTGCTTTTGCATATTTAGAGTTGGAATTATGTGTCCATTAATGAAGGCATAGATATTGATGTGATGAAATAAATATGATGTGAAAGGAAGGCAAAGAGAGTATAAATAAAGACAAATACAAAAGCAATGTGGCTGCCTAATGTGCCACAAAAGGCATGAAAATATGTGAGTGTCCCCCTCTTTTACTGCAGCTAATGGCCAGCTCAGGATGTCAAACACTGTTAAGGTACTGGCGTGTGCTCATTTTGAAGTAACAAGTCAAGGACTGGTTTGCAATAGGGAAAGAAAAAGTGTGCAACATTTGGCACTCATGGTACTGTCACCTGGAAAGGAAAGGCTGGCATCCAGATTCCTGACTCTGCTCTGTATTTTGCATTAAATAGCTATTGACCAATAAATATAAGCAATCCAGAAAGCAAAGACTACAGATCCTTCTGCCATTCCCTCCTAACACCATTGTCCAAATCGTAAAGAATGAGAACAGTGCTCACTCTCACTCCTGGCCCTGGTCCACTCAATCTTTAATGGCACCAGGCAAAGAAGACCACATTCAAGAGGTCATATGGAGCATATCCATACTCCAAGCTGCATGTGGTCTGGAGATTGGGAAGGTAGGAGAGGTCAGCCTGTCACACACCAACTCACTGCTCTTAGCAGCAGGACCTGAGTGCAATATTGTATAGAACTGGCTTCAATATAACAGTGACGCTGTTGTAATGTCAGCCACCTGCTTATATAAAAACATGCTTTTTCTGTATCGCAACAAAGGCAGATCAACTAACAAGTAAAAGGAGTGGCACTATGTGCCTTGGACAGAGGTATGTACATGAGCCTGTGAAAAGGATGACGTTAAAGAGATTTTTATTGTTACTTATTCTTTTTGCTATCTGAAAATTCGCTTGTCTCAGCTTAGTTTATACTTGGCTCAGGTTCTGTAAGCCTTTAAAAAAACTATTTGAAGATAATCAGCCCTTTTTACTGGCATATTGAAATGCTTTCAGACATTTTTCTTCTAGAAATCCATGCTTTGGGAAGATTCAGATGCAAAACAATTGTATAGCATAAAAGGACGGCAAAAGTAGTCATTAGAGCTATGGCTAGCACAGCCAGTTGAACAGTTACTTAGCAACTTTTAAGCAGCCACATTTAGGGAAATGGTTTAAGAGTTTGGTCCAGCAGAGAGATACATAATTTAGAATTAAATAACTAAGGGGTTACTAGAATATAGAAGCCCGAATGTTTGTTTACTAATAATGGGGGGAAGGCTGCACAGTACACAGGCATTCAGTTCCTATAAGTAACACAATCCCTGTGGAAATAAATTTTGTAAAACCCACTGTGGGCAAGTACTGATATTCTGAAGTATTCAGCAGCTGATCCTGTTCAAACCAATGTTGCTATTATCTGGAAAGATACTGCAAGGAACTTTCTTCAATGAAACTAGAATGTCACTGATACAACATTGTTTTTACTTGCGTTTCCAATACTGCGTATGTGTTACGGCGTAAAATGTATAATAGTGAGAAAATGTTTGCATGGCAGATGCTCCACAAAATAAAGCTGTACTGTACTTTTGTTTGCCACTAACAACATCTTGGAAGTTGGGAGATATGCCAATAACCATGAGGCAGTTATGCTGTTGAGATAAACCACAAAAACTTTGCAAGCTTTTGCTATGCAATTTTTCTGCAATTCTAGTTAACAATTTAGTTTCCATAGTAGTGGTGTTTGCTCATTCTTACCAAAACAGTTGACCTGATTTATTAGCAAAAGAAACGAGCACAAGTAAGTAACAGCCAAGTTAAAGTTGTGGAGTTCCAAGAAGGATGTGGGGAAAGAGCAAGCTGCATTTAGTCACCACTGAGCTTTCACAAGAAACAAGACCTAGCTAGGACCAGTGCTTCGTAGAATCATAGAAATATTAAGGTTGGAAAAGAGCTTCAAGAACACCAAGTCCAACCTTTGACCAAGTACCACCATGGCCACTAAACCATATCACAAAGTGCCATATCTACTCACCTTTTGAACACTTCCAGAGATGGTGACTCCACCACTTCCCTAAGGAGCCTGTTCCAATGTTTAACTACTCTTCCTGCTCAGCACTTGTTCTTTTCTCCATGAAAATTATCAGAACTTTCAAAATTATTTCTCAGTTGGATACCAACTTATTCTGTGTTTTTACAGCTATTTTCCTTACATTTTAGGAATACATTTCAAGTCAGTGATTAAAAGGGAATGTATTGGCCCATATGCACTCACGCTTCCAAGATTGCCTCTTGGTAAAATGTAATCACAATAGCTGTAAAAACCTTTGGTAAAATATTTCATACAACTTCTGCGGCTGTTTTTTATAGATGACACAAGTTCATCAGTGTTTATCCCAACTCACTACAAGTCCAGTCCTGCCAACAGACCATAAAAATCCCAATTTCAGATAGACATCTTTTTTCTTCTATAAAAGTTGAGATTAAAGAATAAAATAAATCTTTGCTAAAAAAATGTCACAGACTATGTTATATCATCAAAGGCTTTTAAATACATATCCATGATGAAATGGCGTTAGGGCAACCTTAAACCTTATTATTTTCTTAGGAAATGTCATTGCTTTCAAGTTTGTCAAGTTTCTCATTGCCATCAAGTTTGAATCTTTGCCTTTATGACTTAAATGTTGCTTACCTAATTTAAAAAACATCTAATGAAATATGGAAGTTAAAAACATGGTAACAGGAAGAATGTAAAGAAGATATATTGAAAGTATAGATGTGTATGTTGTTTCTGGACTCAGTTGATTGCCATGTTAACTGGAGATACGGTGCTGCAACTATTCAGATAGAATCAGAACATGTAAGAGCAAAGGCAGTACGGTATAAAGTTCTGAATGTAAGAGCAGAACTTTCTGTCAATTATCAATTCTGTCCTCATGTCTACACATTTGGGATGAAACTCACTTCTTCCAGAAGTGTTCTCAGTCTAAATTAATTATTGACACACAAACACCACAAATCTTAGATGAAAATTTGTAGATTCAAAAAGCCTTATTTGCTTCATCATCTGAGTCTTCTGCATCTGACGGTCTACTGCAACAGTATACAGAAAAAATGCACGCCATATTGGGTTAGCCAAAAAGGAAGTACACAAGATGTGATTAGAGAACTGACTAGCCTCTAGATATAAATTTTCCAGTTGTAAATCTTACAACTATTTTTTCCTCAGTACTTCAGACTGCTATGTACTATTGCTACTGTAGCTATTTTTCAGTGAGCTCTTTATGAGAGGGAATCAAAACTCTCTTCACATAGTATGATGTGATTTATAATTTTTCTGCATATGGGATCATGCCTGCTAGCATATCTGTCTTTTACTTATAGATGAAACAAAAAACAACTAGAAGACATCAGGTCTTGTACAGGATGCTTATTTTTTTTTTTTTTTTGGTCTAAACTTAAGCAAAAATGGAATTGAACAACCAAAATCAAAATGGAACTTTTTGGGGAAAAAAAAGGAAAGTGTGGCAAAGAGGATAACTCATTGAAATCACACTTGTATTTCTGAAAACATTTTTTGTTTACATTTTAGTTTGCTATTTATCTCCTGATGCTTGACTTAATCAGGAAGAATTTTTCCTTGAGAGTAGACACTGTAGACACAAAGAAGGCATGATTATGTAAGGCACAAACTATTCACCCCGTCCTCCAAAATGCACCTCAGTGAGGTACTTGTTATCATCTTCTAAAATTAACTGATCGCCTCAGCTGTGACAGTGTCATCACCATTCTCCAAGTTGGGTTTTACACTGCAGTATGAGGCCCATGACACCACTTCAAAGTATGTCTAGGCTGTATATTTCTCTGCCTTGTTTATAGCTTGTCAGAACAAATTGTACTGTGGTGTAACAGCTTCAGATCATGGCCACACTGATTATTAGTCAAAGCTATAAGATAAACAACTAATTTACTTTATCACAGTGAAGGTAAAACAACAGGTGTTATCTTTAAACAAGCTATACCAGATAAAGTAATATGCTGTACATCTGATACTTGCGTTCTATCTCTAGCAGAGCCTCCAGATTCCTTCTTGCTAGAGATCACTCATCTAGGAGAACCAGAGATTGCCTTATCTGGCTGGCCAAGATGCCAGAGTGATGCTTTGTGAAAGAATCATCAGGATATTGCACAGCATGTGGCTGTGGTCTTAATTACCACAGCATGCCTTATCTGGCACACCTTCTCTTTAAAATAGCAGCTCTAATCTTGACTTGTGGTCCTATAATTATACCTTCCCCATCGTCCCTAATGAAACTCTCTTTGCTACATGTAGAAGGAGGCACTGAAAGCTGTCAATCAAATATAAAGAAAATCCTATTCATTCAATTAAAAAGAATGTTGATACCTAAGAACCTAATTTTCAGAACAACAACCTCCCTGAATGTTCAGTACATAAAAATACTAAGATTTTGTCCACAAGGCATTCGCAAACTAATCCATTCTGCAACATTGTACCTTAAAAGAAACAACTTGCATTCACATTTTTAATATAAATAGATATATATAGTACAATTTTTTTTTCCTAAATTTAGATGATCTCAAAAGTTTATAGAGGCCACCAATACAACAAACAGGGCAAACTTGTGCTTATCAGTATCAGGTTACCCATTACCTGTCACAGTTTCATTTTTGATGAAAGAACAAATAATTCTTCAGCTGCTTATAATGAAGATAGGGATAAGTGTGTAGTACTTGCAGTTTACTCATGGAAACGGATTGTTACCATGAAGTGCAGTCTCAATAGAAAAATAAAATATTGATGAAATCTTATTAACTTGTACAACGACAGATTAAATGAAAACTTGTAAAACTTCAAGCAAAAAGAGCACTGTCCATATGGAAAACAACCACTAAGTATTAAATTTCGGTAAAGCATAATTAAGAATTTCTTTAAGGGACCTTAATTAACAACTGTCAAAATATAGCAGAAGGCCTCAAGCAGCATAGCTGGTATGGTAAAAAAAAAAGTGAATTGTGCGGTTAACTTTGAAATATATTAATTAAGAAATAGTAAAAACCTGTTTATTTTCCATTTAATATTCCATTGTTTGCAACGAGTAACACTCAAGTGTATTTCCCATTTAAAATATCTGATGCAATAGACTTTCTTTCTTGGTGAAGAGTGTTCCGACAAAGAATTGGTGGCAGCAAAGATATGTGTATTTTAGATGTTTCTGATGTTAATATTTTTTCAGCTAAGTAAAGCAGCTAAGACTGCTTATTTTTCTCACTATTCCAACACAGAGACATTGAATGGAAGTAGGTCTGTGTGAAATATTTCTTAGCTGTGAAGTATCCAAAAGTGTGTGCCCCCTGCTAAGAAAATGACAGTAAAATATTGTTTGGGTATACCAAAAAAAAAAAAAAAANAAAAAGCTATTTATATAGTATAGCTATTTATCAGAGGCGTGAGGCAGTCCTTACCCTATTTGTCTGACAACATTTACTTTATGCGATGGATAGAGGAATAAAGGAACAATCTTCTACAATAAAGAAAACACTTCATAGCTCAAGATCTCGGGTGAATCCCTGAAGGCAGGGGAAACTGGACCCAAGCAGAAACCCACCGTTTACAGCAGCTGAGAAAATAGGGTAAAAGCAGGAGAAGTGCTCTACAGCCAAAGTCCTGTGTGTCAAACAGAATTTCAAGGAAGGGAGTTGTAGGTGCTGTTACCAGACATTCACGGACAGGTTTAGTACAAATGAAAGAAAATCATCCAGGCTGTAAGAGGCCAAGGGATCCAAGAACTTTCATATAACAACTTGTTTATGAGTTTGTGTGAAAATAATTCTGCTGCATTTATCTATACATGGAGAATTTCCTCTAATTAAAAACACTGGAGTTTATAGGATCCAAGCCAGTGGCAGAAAAATCAATGCAAAATAAAATCTATAAAATACAATAGGGGCGAAAAAATGAAAAAAGGAAACAATTGGAGCCCTTGGGTGACAAAACAGAATTCTCTGGTGTTGCTATTCCTTTGTTAATCAGGAAAATAGCAGAATGACCCCACTTAACTTTGCCCCAGAAAAGGTTGGAAACACCATTAAGCTGACAGCTATCTAGTCAGGCCTTCTAACAAAGGAATCTAGTTTTTATAATCACTTTTGCATACTTCATTCAACCACGTGTTTGCCCATGTCCATATTACATTTAACACTGCCTTTTTTGTAGAGATAGACAACATCCCACTGTGAGTTTGAGTGTAATAACACATGGCAAATACTTACGAAAAAAAGGACATATTTAAGTAACACAATTGACATAAAAATACAGACAACATTGCTCTCTAGTTTAATATGTAAATAACTGGGGTTTTCTGATATTACAGAAATTTTATCAGGAAGTGCTACACAGAGTTTTTATAGATAAATAACTGTAATAAAATGGTACTGGTTTCTGTTTTGCATCTTTGACTTTCTGGTTCTGCTCCAGTAACACAAAGCTTGATTTCATTACTGTACAAATCTGCAGAACTGTTAAAACCCAAAATGATTAAATAAAATGTAGGATTTCCAAGTTAATTTATGAACAGAAAAACAAGCTGTCTTAGCTATGTTATATTCAATTCTTGTCAAACAAAATTTCTCAGACAAAAGTTTTGCAATTATTTTATTGAAGAAAATTATTTCTTTTTTTTTAATCTATCACTACCACTCTCTTATGTTTCATGGTTTTTATTACAACTTTTTTTTAAAAAGAGATTTTTTAAAGAAGTTATATTGAAATTACTTTCAAAAATTTATACAAGAAGAAAAACTGTTTTTCGTCATCTTCCAAACAGAACAATGCACATGAGACTGTTATTTCAGAGATTCCTTGGTTTGTCCCATTTTGTATTTTGCTCTCCTGTGCTTTCCAGATAACAAACTGATTAAGGGGAGAGATTAGGAAAGAAGCCAACAACACTGAGAAGTTAAAAACATCTTTAGAAAAGAGGTGGGAGTTTTTTTCCAAAATAAAGACTTTTTTTTCCCAAGAGCAAAAATTGGGCAAAAAAAAATCAACCAAAATTGTGATTTTGAAAGGATTATTTTACAACATATCAGCCATGCTTAATAAAATCTCTCCATTTCTTATTTGGAAATAATAACTATACATAATTTCTTGCAAATATTTTGTTTAGCTGCTCTTTTCTCTGTAAATCTGGTGACCCAAGAGTTAACAGATTTTGGGAAGGCTTGATGGCAAACTATGGTGGAGGGCACTGACCAGCTCAAAACTGCTCCAAGCAGCTGGGGCTTCACAGAGTTCCAAGGAATTGCAACCACTTACACCAGATCTAAATAGATCTACATCTGAAGAGTTTCTATTAACTAAAATAATCAGACTTCAAACAAAGGTAGAGGTTTGTAATGATTTCTACATCTGGAGAGTTTAATTACAGCACTCCTCTAAGCTCTTCCTGAGAAGAGCCAAAACTAGTCTGGTCCCTACCTGTGACAGAAAATCTTTTATTCTTCAGTTTTCTGTGGAAGAAAAAAAAAATTCAAAGATAACAGACCCTTTCCACTAAAAATCTTTTATCAAAATATAACAGTGAGTAGTTGTGATGTGTGAAAATTGTATATTTCTATGATGGAGCAGTGACTATACTATGCATGGACCAGAGACAAGATCCTGTGCCTTTTTCTACTTCTGTCCACCTTCTTCTTATAAACCACACAAGAAATAAGAAAGTGATTTTTTAACAGAGTTTGCCTTTTGTTAAAAGAAAGTAATGGAAAATTCTTGAAGTAATGCCACATAGGTAAAACGTCAACCCAAGCAGATATGTAAATAGTCATAGCTATTCACCATATTCTTCTGGGCTGGCTCTAAAAAAACTAAAGCCAGAAAAAGCTTTAAGAAAGGAAATCGAGTTGTTCTTGACACATTCCGTCAGCCAGGGAATGTTTAGCTGAGGGCAGCATGCTCTAGACAGCTGTTCAGGAGAACAGCTAACAGGGCTGCTGTGACTGGGGGTCCCTGAAGTTTACAATTTCTTGATTGTGTTCATAATTAGCAAAAATGCCCCAAAAAATGGGGTCAGGTTAGAGATACTTCTGCTTTGTAAATAATTTTATTAAAGACAAGGAAGGGGTATTGAGGTAAAGACTATAAGAAACAGAACAGGGAGATTAAACCTCCCCTGGTAAGTAGCTGTCATAGTTTAGGAATGGTATTCTCCAATTTAGTACTCTCACTAAAATCAAGTGCCACTCACTCCCCCCTTCTCTATCCCCTGCAGCACTCTGGAGAGGAAATTAGAGGCGAAAAAAATAAATATCACAGGTTGAGATACTAACAACTTAATGGAAACAGCAATGAGATAAGAAAATGAAGAGTAACCGAGGATACCAGAAAGAAAAAATTCACACAGAACTACCCCCCACAACAGGCAATACCAGCTGGCTCCCTCTGCCATGTCTACTCAGCCAGATCAGAACTCCTTTTCCTTGGAAGAGAGCCTCTTCCCCTCCTGCCTCTGGCAGATACAAGTGTTATAGAATAACCTCCAGGTCCTGGCCATGCTGCCTCCTGGATACGGCAAAGAATTAACCCTGTCCTGGCAGGAACCAGGACAGTAGAATTCCCTTTCTGGAATTTGGCAATATTGTGGTTACCTGAGCAGGTTGCAGCCAGACCATTTTCTTTAGCTGCATTTAATGGATCTATTCAGCATGGATTTGCATCTTTCCTCTTTGAACTTATTTGTATTTTTGGCCTCTTCAATATCCTGTGGAAAGGAGTTCCGTGATTTAATTATGCATTGTGTGAAAAAGTACTTCCTTTTCGCCTAATTCTGCTGTCCAACATTCTCATTTAGTGTTTCCTAATTCCTGCCTTATGAAAAATAGTGAATTTCCATACCTTTCAAAACCTCTAGACCTCTACTGAATCCTTCCCTTTCTTGGTGATCACACTTTTTCCCCTCCATTGCCCTTCTTGACCTGGAAGCCGAATCCATTTACGCAGTAATGCTCAACAAACCCTACTGCAACCAGAGCAATCTGGTTGTATTCTGGCTGAAGTGGCTGCTTGATCTTGTCATGGCAATAAGGAATGTGTCTAGGATGGATGTGTTATTTAATAAGCTTTTCTCCAAGAATCTAAAATGCCATTGTCCATCACCATTTCTCTCCACAAAGGAGGGCTCATATAAGTGGTATTTTACAGTTCAGCACTTGATCGTTGGCAATGACTTCACCTTTACCTTTATGCTACAGTCTGGGGAGAAACTCAGCACTACCTTAACCTCATTTCTTTAACATGTTACCAAACTCTAAAATAAGGATGACAACATCTAAAAAACCAGGGTGAAATTCCATTCTCAGTTATTCTTAAATAATATCTTTTTGATGCCTACAAAACTATAAACTCCTAGACAGTGCCTAATTTGGTGTCTGGGGGAGGGAGAGACTCTTCCCTTTTTATTCTGAGCAAATGTTCCTGGTAAGTCACTATTTTAGCTTTGACTGTTTGGAATTACCATGGCAGTTCATTTATTTAGGCTTGAAATTATTTTATATGAGCAATATTCTTCTCTGAATTTACATGACATTTCTGGCATCAGCTATAAAATTGTACCATAAACCAGGTTTATTTCCAGAACTTTCATCCCCCCTGTCAACACACAGCTGGAATGGAAGGCAGACAAATACAGCCTGTTTCTGAGTCTCTTGAGAGAAATTCATTAATCACTAAGCCTGATATGAAAAGGTACAACTGACTTCTTAACCACTTTCTCTGCTACAGACCATCTTTTACTTATACCACTGACGCCTCTGTTCTTGGGAAAGAGGGTGAAATTGTCAACAAGTACAAATCTTGAAGCCATTTCTTTCTGGTTGCAAAAAAAACTGGGCTGTGTAATCATCAAGTGTGTCTAAGATCAACTAAAGCATGAATGCAGAAACCAACTGTGTTCCTGGAACTAATTGTAGCTCTACTCAGAGCTGAGAGACAGGCTGCCATAAGCCAAGATTTGGGAACTTTCTGCTGTGATACTAAAAATGGAGAAACCCGGAAGAGCAGCAACATCAGCTTATTTCACTGCAAAATACATGGACATGACATCTCACTGATGTAGAATGCAGAAAAAGAACAAAAAGGTGGCGATACAGAGATCGTGAAACAAAATCTAGCACAAGGAGCAAAGATATGGAAGAAATGTGAACAAGAATAAGTGTGAATGAGAAATGCTGTCAGTCAAATGGAAGCAGTTGTGTCAGAAGCTTAAGCACAGTATCTGTGGAAATTGGCTAAATTATTTTGAGAATACTGATCCAACAAAGAGGAAAAACCCAATGCTGCAGCAAGAACATGTGCTGACTATAACAAAGCTGATAAGGTTGGTATTTGACACAGAAAACGGGAAACAGGGATGTGGGTAAATTTGAGGATGTTGCAGAATCATCACAAATACTATAAGAAAGGAAGTATAAGGAGAGGTAGTTCTTAGAAGAGAATTGAAAAAGAGAAATCAGAAAAAAGGTACACCCTGGATATCTCAGAAAATCTGATTGGCAGTGACCTGTAGCTGCTTGAAAGAAGATGATGATGGATCGGGGAAGAAGCACAACAAACAAGGCAATCTGCAGTGCAGCCATAGAAATACCTAAATACTCATGCAGATGAAAGCAATACCTTAGTGTAAATTAGTGTTGTTTTCACGTTTAAATTCTGTAGACAGTGGAGGCAATGTTGATATGAAAAAAAAAAAGGACCTAGGAATTCAAGCTGCTAAAATAATTTGAAGTTTAATCAACTTCAGAACAAATATATATGGCAGAGCATAAATTCACACCCTTCTATGCTTATTTCTGTATTTAAATTTGCCTTGGATTGTAGCCAAAATATCAGTCACAGGAATCAGATCAACACAACAAGAATAAAGCCATAAATACATGGCCATACCCAGATGGCAAAAGATTTTTTTCAACCCACATCAGTAAATGAGGACTTGAGATCCCTGATTTGTGAACACAGAGGAACTAAATGCACTGCCTGAGTCAGACAACGCTTCATCCTATCACCTGCATTAGTCCCCTGTATAATGCACCAACATCCCTTGCGCCACCTCACTCAGCTGTCGTTCTGTCCGCTGGCTCCCAAGGAGACCTTAAGCACTGGGCTGGACAACCAAGGTGTAAACAGAAGTACAGTGCTGAGTATCACTCGTACTTTACACCTTCTCAAACAGGCCCCTTGAGGATCCCAGCATGTGCTGAACAGAAAGGATGACAAGATGGACCTTGTCCCTCTGCAGAAGAAAAACGTCCCTGTATGACTCTCTGAAGGTATGTTGTCAGGAAGAAACATTCCTACTGTAATAGAGAAACTGGTCATACTGAAAGACATTCAAATCTTCTGTTAATTCAGTTTAGGAAATGGGACTCAGTTTTCATTATTTCTGGGAGAAGCTGATCTGCCAATGTAATCAATGCCATTACAGTTCCAAATATGTGGGGAAACCTCTGTATGCTGCAAGAAGTTGACATTTCAGCTTCTTGTTTACTTGCTATCATCTTTTCTGCCTCATTAAATGACAGATCATTTCTAAATGATGGAATTGCAAAATTACGTTGAAGGAATAGGCTCTTCAAAACCTTTATGCTACTGTGTTTCCCACCATGTTATTTCAGTCTTAAAGTAAGTAAGGATTATGCCATATTATAATTTTATTTTGAACTGACTGAGAGGCATGTAGGACATTGTTTCCTCTTAGTTATAGATTGACTGTTCTGAAATAGTACATTAGGATCTCGGTGGATAAATGGAGAAGAGCAGGGTAATGAAATAATTTGTTGTTGTTGTTTTTGTTACTAATCTTTTTTGATGTGGTGCTTAGGGATATAGGGACATGGTTTAGTGGTGGACTTGGCAGTGCCAGGTTAATGGCTGGACTCAACCCTAAACGTCTTTACCAACCTAAATGATTCTATGGTTCTGTGATGTGAATAGCTCCAAGCTTTTGGCCAAAAAACGTTGAGTACCTATTAATGGCATAGGCAGCTGAGGCCACCATGAAGGGCAGTACAGATGCTCTGTTGCTGAGCAGACTCACTCCTGCAAGGGTAATGGCAACCAACTTCAGCATGGCTAAGGATGGGCCTGCAGGAAAGAATCACTTCTGGCTGCAGCATGTATTATATCCTGAGGTATCAGGAAACAAAACAAATTCTGCAATGCCTCTTCCCATTAAGCTTGCTTTCCAATTAAGAATGTGGTGATATGTAACAAAGATCCTTTTCAGAGGAATTTTTTTCCAGCTCTCTGCTTGATTTTCAATAAAAAAGATATCTTTGTCAAACAAATGCATGTGTTCCCAGATTATTCCACCTTGTTCTGTGTTTTTCTTTACCTTGTGTAGAAGTGCAGGAACTTTACTTGTTTCTACAATGCTATGTTTACCTCATTACAAAGTCTCCTTTTGTCACTCAGAGATGTGCAGTACCTGACTTTCTGTTCCTGTGTCCGAGTTCTGTGTCTCTTCACTCTGTCACAAGCAATGAAGGTGACATTTCCTTCAACTGAGAAGAGCAAAGTACCTTTAATGTATATTTGAGATTGCCAGTTACACTGATGGACACAGTGGGCTGTCAGAAGCATTAAGTTACAAGTTAGAAGGTTTACATTTGTTCTGTTTGTTTTATCTACAGTGGGGCAAGTACCACAGAACATGAATCATTTACGCTTGTCAGGACCTTGAAAATCAATAGTAACCTTCTGTGATCTGCTACTTTGAACTGGGTGAGTTCAGAAAGCTGTACTCAGTCTAAATCCACAATGGACATTGTTCAGAGGTTACTTTAAACAGCCATACAGCATTAAGATAATCAAGAAGGTGATGTTTTCCTTGGCATCTGAAGAAACATTACCTGCCACTCATTCTGAAGAGTTTCTTTAGTTCTTTAGAATTATTGCACTGGAAGAACTTTAGGGAACATCCTACTAGCACTGAAAATATTTTAATAACATTATTATCAGAGCTCTTCAACAGGTATTGCAGACTGCATGAACTTTATCACCTTGCTACAGGAAAAGTTTTTAAAGAAAAAACCTGCCAGATTTGAGGAAAAGAGCAATTTTTGTAGTTGAACTAAAAGCATGGTAGCCTGTGAGATGTGATTCTACCCTGGATTTGTAAGAACACTACAGCACTGAGTATAATAGCTAGAAAGGGTGAAAAGTCCAACCATCCTCTAGAGTCATTAGGTGCTTAGGCTGCAGCAATGGACGAACTAATTAAATAAAAGTGAATTAGACTGGAGCACTTCTTGGAAAAATACTTGGCTAATGACTTTGATGAGAAAATGTCAACATACATTTTCAAATGTTTCCAGATTATACAATAAGGTACTAATAGAAAATACTACTCCCTTGAGAAATTTCTAGACCAGTTCTTCATAGGGCAAAGACAGCAAACAAGACCCCATTGTTGTGACTTTCAAATGCAGAACAAAGTATTTTCAGATTCTGCCTTTTTTTTTTTTTGGTGCAATTTTTAAAAGATAATATACAAATGTTGTACTCACTCATAACATGCAATTCTGATTATGCAGTCTTTTTCCTAATTAATGCATACAACTAGGCAACATAGGAAGAAGATAGTCTTATGAAAGATTCATGAGAATGCAAGATTTCAGTAAAACTCTACCTGGATTTGCTGGAATGGTTCTTTTTGCAGGATCCCCTCTTCCATTTGCAGCATGCATGATCAAAGTATGGGAGCTGTATTATCTTTAGCCCTCTAAACTAAACAGCACACACTTTCTCTCAGTAAGATCTTAGATTCTAATTTATTCCCACACATTAAAGGAAAAAAAATAAGTATTGTGTGCAAACACTGTGTGTGTATGTATGTGTGGGAGGTATTTTGCAATGTAGATGCAGCTGTTGCTTTGTGAGCTGCAGCTAGTAAAACAAGAATTATGAGCTGAAGGTGTTCACTTTCAGGTTCCTTATGTGGCATTATGAGGCCCCTGTACATTTTTGATCCTGCTATCAACAAATATCTTCGAAGCCTTCTGAAAATTACTTTTGACTTTGTCTGGAGGTCATTTCCATGCCAGATGAGGAGTGATCCTGTTGGCTGCTGTGGAAACCTGGATACTGCTACCCTGATGTATCACATCCATCATAGGTAGAAACACTGTTCCTTAAGTTTGGGGTGGGGGGTTTCCTTTAAAAATGCAGGAACATGTCCTCCTTTCTCTGTTTAAAAAGTTAAGACTGTATGAAGCATTTAAAAGGAAAGAACACCAGCTGTCAATGTACCTCAGTTAAACCAAAAACTAAATTCCCCACACTGTCTTGCAAGTCTGTATTTGAGAAAAAAATATCTAACTTCACAAGCTCCTCACTTTTCCCCACTGAACCAACCTCTGCCTGGTTTATCAGGTAAGTGACAGTGCTGAGGATTAACCATCATTTGGTCCCTGCTGTTCTCACAGAGCTCCTAGGTTACACCTCCTAATTTAGGGACAGATTGTAACTTCGCTTCATAAAGATGCAAATATGTGCCAACAGGGATTTCAAGATGAGAAACATATTAGCTTTACAAATGGCTCAAACATACTTTTTTTAAGTGGGTTATGAATTTCTATTTGTTACTTTCTCAGCACCCAAATAAGAAAGCAATGGGAATTGCTCTTTTAACTTATAAATATCAAAATAATACAAGTAATTTGGGAGTCTAAGTTCCAGGCATTAAAAACTGGGAAAATCAGACTAGAGTTTGCTCAAATTTGGGGAACAGGATTATTTGTACTCTCTGAAGATTATGCCTCTTGAACTTTAGAAGGATTCAGCTTTGATTCACATTTTACAAATTAATTTATACTACTGATTAGCTGAACAATTTACCCTTGAGCATAATCTGTCCCAGGAAGCTACAAGCCAGGATAGGCAAGTAAAAATTGACCACTTACATAGTTACTAAATGAAAGAGAATATAGGTGAACAACAATTTCACAATAAAAAACAGGAAGACAAGGGAATTTTGCCTGACCAGCAAACAAAATATGAAAGTAAAAATACTGAACAATAAATTTGTATTATAAAATATGGGAGAATGCCTTCATACAGTGCAAAAAGGGGATAAATTATTAAATTTATAACTATTAAAAACACAAAGGAGATGGAGGCAAGGGCAATTGACATATACTGATTGCCCTGTAGAAGAATTTGTTACACAGAAAGAGAATCCACAGTACTTGCTCACATTTGAAGTGTCTAGGCATATTTAAGAGTAACAGACCTGTAAATCTTAAGCAGCTCGTAAATGTATATAAAGCATCCACATTCTCAAAGTACTCTCAAACACACAGAAATGAAAGTACAAGAGGCTGAAATAATTAAATTTGAGAAAATGTGAGACCATGAACTCCTACCAGACAAAGCTCTTGCCCCTATCTAAGGCTGATCATATCTTAGTTGGTCACAGGATATCCTGAGTTGGAAGGGACCCATGAGGATCCTGGAAGTCCTGCTCCAAGAAGTATAACCATACAACTCCAAGGCATATAAATGCAAAACTTCAGACACTGCCAAGCACTTACGACATTGCAACAGAGATCCTTTCTTCTGCTCTCCTGCAAGTCTTATTTAAAATAAACAGTGATATTGAAACATGACCGATGGAAGAATTTACAACAAAGCTGGTAAAATCTTATGGGCCCAAAAAACAGGTAAAGGGCTTGTTTTGTTTTTGCATGGGCACTTCTTCTTACATGGAAATATAAAAATGTCACGTGGCCACCATCACTGCTAATGCAGTCACATGTGGCAAACGAAGTGGGTGTGCCTTGCATAAAATGCTATTACTAGGTTGTGCAAATATGATAAAGGACAATATTTCCATGCCACTTAGAAATTACAACTGTTAGGAAGAAGCAATACAAACACTAAGCAGGTACTTTCTCTGTACCAGGAACCTATGAGAAATGCTCAGACAAGAGAATTGATTCAAAGTTTATTGCAATTGAAGAGAGGGTTTCCTTGTATTTTACTGGGCTTTGGATCTGCTGTTAAATCACCAATAACATTGCAGATGAGAATAAGAACATTAAATTAAAGGAACAAGATAATAAATAATGAACTAAAAATCATTAACTTGAAAATTACGAAATGCATTTACTTGTTATGCAATGATTTTGTCTGTTTTGAAGCATTACTGTGTCCTTCTTCTGTCTCTGGCAAACAAAGAGACACTGTTGCACTACATATTTACCACATGCAGATTTCTTCATGTCAATAACTAACTAGAGCCAAATAAGAGTTTATAAATGTAGCATAATTAAAAATTATTCAATATGACAAACACAGTTGTGCAAGGACCACAAAAATGATATGTAGGACTTAAAAGCTTTTTATACCTCCAGTATTAAAAGTCTGTCTCATTAAGAACTAGTAAGCATATCACTGTTGTTGTCAAGTATGAAATCAAATATTTACTGAATTCTCTTTTCCCAGCCTAATGTAACTCCAGGCCTTATGCTACTGTGTTATTACAACTAATATTTGCAGTAGAAAAATGAAGAAAAGGAAATTCTGTCATACACACATGTGAAGAGCCTTAATCAACAAACACATTTAGAACATTGATTTTGTCAAGTAAACTCTTCACAAAACTAGCATCCAACTAATATGTTGACTATTTCAGAAAACCCTATTTACACAGAACCTTGTACAAACAACACAGCCTTGTGATTTATTAATTATTCCATAACTAGAATATGCAGTCACACTTGGAAGGCTCAAATATTCTGTTTCTAAAAACACTGTAAAATCTTGGATAGGAAATGTAAGCAAGCTGTGTAACTTTTTAATAAAATCTCAATTGATGCTTATAATAATATCATCAGATTTCAACATATAAAATTGCAATGTATGCCCGTGTGAAATTAAACTTTCAGCAAAGTATGCATACAGACAACGTACAAATTGAAACACATTCTCTTCCACTATATTGCATGCAATTTTGGTTGCTAAGCAGGAAAGAAATACATGTTTACAGATTCCAATTGGCTGTGTTCTCTAACACTGTTACAAACAAAAGATATTCCTGAAATTCAACACCAAAACCAAGATAATTATTGCCAGCAGGTAGCCAAGAATTGGCAAATGCAATTTATCCATATTTTGCAATGAAGTTTAAGAAGTAAGCTAAGCTGTCAGTCTATCCCCTAGGTATGTGATTTCTTTCAGATGTTTCAGGTAGGTGTCTTTCTAGCGTATTGCTGTCAAAATGACTAAGCCACAACACCAAAGGGTTGGAATGCCACAGTCTGAAAAATTCCACAGGCATATTTGTTCTGAATTCAGATTCTCAATTTCTTATCTTGGTAAGAAGTTTCTTGGCTGACTAGTTACACTGAAGTTAAAGATGTTCTTAACAATGGGAATAAGCACAGTGTAGCAATCAGCTCTAGAAAGAGACTGTACTAAAAGACAGGTAATTTTTACTTGAGAACAGAACAAATTCAACTTAGTTACACTGAGATAATAGATATAAAGCTCCCCGTTACTGGAGTGAAAAATAATTTTGTTGAAAGATTCTTTGCCATTTCTTGATCAAGATGAACCACATGGATTATTGTATTAATCAAACAGGGCAGACTGGGACATGTCAGGAGATTTAATAAGTTCTGCAGAGTTTTGGTTCCTACTGTTTTGCTAGTTCCTCCTGGTTATTGTGATAGTCTGGCTTTGCTGTAGTTCACAGGAGATTTATTACACAGCTCATTACATTCATTTGATACACTTTAATTAAAATATTAATTAAAGATAACTGCAACAAGGGACCTGGGATATGTTGTATGAGATCAGTTTCACAGAATGACATGTTTCTTCTCATCTTCAAGTGTGGACTCCTAAGCAGGGCTGCCACACAGAAGCAGGCTTTCTACTTTATCTATTGATGGGGACAACATACTGGGTTTTTCAAGGTTGTTCTTAAAACTGAGAACTATTTGGGCTTTATGCCTTACTTGTAGCAAATTTGTATTAGCTGAGAGCCCTAGAAATTTCCGGGGATGTAAATATCTGAATTATAAATTATGATTCATTAGTTGTTATAAAAACCTTTGCAGAAGTAGGCTTTTAGAGCAGAGAATATGCAGCTGATGCTCTTACATAACCCTGTCCCTCTAATACAAGCTATTAATCAGTGGGTTCAGAAATATTTTCCCTTGAGAATAAATCTAGCAAACACAGGCAGCAGACATGCTCAAAAAATTAGAAGTTGTAAAGGTAAATTATGCGCAAATTAACATGTGGCTTCCCTGTGGATTTCATAGCTTTTGGAAGAGATACAAGTACTAATGCCTGGGCATGTACACACACATACGTACACATAAACAAAATCAGGCCTTCAAATTACCTGTAGTAGCAATTATTTGGAACATCATAAGAAATGGAACTCTTATTCATCTTCTGAAAGCATAAATACTGACTGAAAGCATATGTTATATTTGAAATATTTACTATCATGTTCCTTTTGAACTCTAATAATACACTAATAGATGCACCAGGAAAAAAATCAAAGCATAGATGACCTAGAATGCCCAATAGCAAAAGGGTACCTTATTGAATGTGAATTAATGGATAAAATGTACTGAAACAGAACTTGAGCTGATTATTAAAAGCAGGAACAGACTTGATCCAGAATATTCTCAAAATATTCTGAAAGATAATAGAAACATTGTTTAAATTATCTGCACTGTTTTGATAAAGAACCAAAGATACTAATTTCTGCACTTACTTGAAATCATTTGTGAGCCTTAACCTCACTGCCACAGAAAACTTGTTAGTAGAGGGATGTTCCTTCTGTTTTCTTCCTAAATGATATCATTACTGGCATAATACTGGCATTTACATGTCCAGCTGGTGGCTGCTGGCAGTCCTACCACAGCTGTGGGGTTTGGCACTCTGCTGGCCTTATCCGTGTCATGCCTAAAGCTTGGAGTCACTGTAGGGCTGGGGCTGGAAGGGACCTACGGACAATCCTTGGTCCATACTCTGTCTCTCTCTAACACACTCCATCAGCTATCTACACACAGGGATGAGATCTTTTCCAAGGCTGAACAGTCCTAGCTCTCTCATCCTCTCCATGCAAGGCAGATCCTCCAAGTCCTTACTCATCTTTGTGGTGCTTCGCTGAGCTCACTCCAGTAAATCCATGTCTTTCTTACACTGGGGAGCCAAGAACAGGATACAGTGCTCCAGATGTGGCTTCACAGCATGGATTGTTAATAAATGATGAACCTCTTATGATCTCAGTAAAAGTTGTCATTAAGGACTATGAATTAAGAAGGCCTACAAAGTTTTTGTTACATCGAATCAAGACTGATTCAAAGGTAGGCTAACAATTTAACTTAGCAATCTTGCATCAAATAGAATAACTTCAAGTAAAAGTATAGTTTGAATTCCCAAAAAAGAATAAAAGTACTTTTCCACTGAAGTAAATACAAAGGATAACATTTACATCACTGACAAAAATTTTACATCTGAAAAAGTTCCATACTTCATTAGCTCATTTTAACATACAAAAATTTAGACATCAGCTTATGCAACAATTAAGCAAAGCAAATATCCGGTCTTATGTTTGTGTGCTTACGTGGCTTCTTCTCTTTCATTTGCAACACTTGACTTTTGTTTCCAATTAAATGACCAAAGCAGTGTCTTTCTCTCTGTGGCACCTTGATTGCACAGCAGCTAGAACAATGGAGATGGCAGAGGGAAACAGGCATAGCTACAATGCAAATAAATACATAGGAAGCAAAACATGGGGAAAAGTGAAAACAAATATTCCTTTGTTTTTCATTCAGGTCTCTCTTTAGCTTTACATTTTAAAGGAAAGCTAGACTTTGCTATGATACCATGAAATAATTTAGAGATCTTTGGCAAAATTTGGCACTAAAAAAGAAAAACATGCTTGGTCACAATAGAAAAATTCA
This sequence comes from Grantiella picta, assembly GCA_013397955.1. Taxonomy (NCBI): domain Eukaryota; kingdom Metazoa; phylum Chordata; class Aves; order Passeriformes; family Meliphagidae; genus Grantiella; species Grantiella picta. Next base: position 1,327,712 of record VZRM01006908.1, read on the forward strand.
CTGGTCTACAAAAGTATTGGTCTTGTTTTGTTTTTACATATGGATATAGGATTGGAGTAAGTTTATCTGTCAAATTGTTCAGAACTATTAGCTAGAGCTTAGACAGAACTAAGCTGTCAAAATTAAGCTGTCCAGTAGAGAAAAAAAGTTTCATTAAGAGAAACCATACCAGATGAGAAAAACCATTTAATCATATATCAGATTTCTAGGAATGGGCAATATTAATTTATTCACATAAACATATAAAATGTCTATTTACATCTTGATACCATACATCTTGGTGCTGGTGATGGACAACTTCTTCCTGATCCTGTGGAACACAAATTCATGCTTTCAAATATAGATATACTACCCTTGCCTTTTCCAAACATCACACGTATCTCCACTGTTCTAGCTTACTTCTCACTCCTTCCCAGTAGCAAACATGACTTCAGATACTAATTTCTTGGAAATTCTACTCTTTTCTGCTAGTTCTCAAGTCGACCCTTCACTTAAAATAAGACTATATTTAAAAAAATAAATAAAGTTGTTCACAGTTGGAACAACTTCCTCACCTTAAAAATAATGAAGCAAATAAAGCACAAAGAAAACACTCTCTATGGAACTCAAATACTAAAGGGAAGCCCTGTGGCCTTGCAATAGATGGCTCAATGACCAATATGGATTGGTCTTTTAGCAAACTGTCCAGTGGTCATTTGACACTTCTATTCAAATTAAGAGAGTGTTCCCAAATAGCTATGGGAAGTGCTAATTTGACATGATTATGATGCATACAGAAAACCAGAGGTAGCAAGATGTTATATTATTATTACATCCAATTTTTGTAAATTGTTTATATTCCGTTCTTGAAAATCAGCACTTTAGACTTCCTATATGTTGTACTAGAAAAAGATATTATAGATCAATTACTTTTTTCTTGTAGTATTGAACCTGTGCCTAGTGATGTTTGTTTTTACAAATTCTCAGTTCATTCATGTAAAAATTCCCATTAGCATTCTAAATTATCTTCTGCTGTAAGTAACAAATCCATTTATAAAAATTTAATAAGGAGATCTCTAAGTAGGTCTGGAATGCTAGCCTAGTTAATCATAATACTGACTTGAATATATATACATTTTAAATTACAGTATTTTTATATTGATGTACTTTCTATAAATCTTCCTGCAGATAGCTTCATAAAATTTTTAGAAAATCTTATCTTTTAGGGAAGAAAATCCTTTCAAAGTATTATCATGAAACGAAAAGAACATATATTTTTTTCCATGTTTAAAACAAAGAAAATTAAGATTCTGGTCTGTGATTTTCTACATGTAAGTATTAAGGATCAGTATTGAACGATCAAGTATGAGTCAAAGACTACTGAGTTTGTACTAAGATGAATCACCAGTGCAGTCTGAGTTAACAGCACACTTCAGTTTTTCTGTATTCACCCCTGCCATTTAATTTATTGATTCCCCATCCTCATTTTGGTGAGTGTTAATCTCTGAGATTACTCAGCAAACAATGCTCTTCAGATGACCCCCCCTAACTCACTAGTACAGTACTGTCACATCAGAAAAAAACCCACAAAACCTCTCAATAACACTGCTGCTAAAGAGCAGTGACATACCCTGGCATATCAGACCTCAGCCAGCTGTATGATGGGCAGAGCAGTTCCCAGGAACAGCCAGCGAGGGCTAACAAAGGTCACCAGTGGCACACTTGATTCACAAAAGGCTTTCAGAAGCCTGCAGAAGACATAGCTGAGCAGGTCTGTAGACTAAACTTCCATCAGGCAGAAGTACAACTAGAGCTTCGCTATGAAATGAAATGAAATTGTAAACACTCATCTGCCTTTTCTTTTTATCAACAGATATATATATATTTATTCTGTGCATTTGTTGCTCTTGATAGGATATTTCGGATTATGAAGAATGAAAACTTTTGCTGTGCAAAGAAAGCTGCTGCTTGTCTTGCCTTTGGAACAAACAGTGAGGGTAAATAACAGGCTGAAATCAGTCTCTTGAAACATTAAAACAGCAAAGGCCAGGTAAAGTCTGAGAATACAACAGTCCAAATCTTATTAAGTGACTGGTTTGTTTCCAAGGAGTTAAACTATTTCATTGCATTTAAATTATTCTGGTTTAAACTGTATCTTTTATCAAGACTTCCTACATCATAGGGTGATATTACAAGAATAATGCAAAGGTAATACTCCAACATGGCTGGTATGAGTGGAGGTACAAGAAAAGGGAAAATAAAGCATTAGACAGACCACAATGCCTAGAGGCATCGTGCATTGTTTGTTGTTAAACACTAATAGTCTAGTTTGATGTTTCTGAGAGTGACGTAAAACACGTGGCAACCTTTGCCCATTCCTTACTCTGGAATTCCCATGTACCAAATGCCACCGAGGCAGAGCAGCTTCCCTGGGATGGCTGCCAGCACTCTGAGTACAGCTTGCTGAAAATAAACCTGGTGCCAACAAGATGCAAAGGGCAATCACTTAAAGGGAAAGATGCCATGAGAGGATTAAGCACAAAAAGACTACAGCTACAAAGAAAGAGGAATATACGTCTTTAAAGTGAGAACCAAGTGACAATTTCAGAATAACTACTACAGTTCCTAGAACTCATTTCATTAGTTACAGTAATTTCAGGTGCCTGTAGGCAAGTTTATTTTAAATTTGTACTGATTTCTTCAGAATTATTAAGAATCTGGAATCTAGACAAAGGCATAGCCTGATTTGCTGATGTGCTAGTGACAAGAAATGAGATAATTCTGCCAAATTCATTTGTTTATGCACAAATACTTGTTCAGAAATATGGCAAAGGCTATGTAATCCCAGAAACTGTTAGATATTTGGCTCTTCAAAGTCAAGTGCAGTAGAGATTAGTTGCCAGAATATTAACATAGAACTTACTTAAAACATATTAACCAGCAAGGCCTGGTTGATAAAACAGGAGAGCAGGATTTTTCTTATTACTAGACTCAGATATTAACTGAATACTGAAACTGGAAACAATACTCATTTCCTTATGTAAAGTAGCCCTCTTCCATACATGGAAGGTTACCACAAAGCCAAGCAGACTTCTTTTTGCACGTGTAAGAAGATAATTTGGTTTATGTCAACCAAGTTTTCTGTACCATGCAGTTTTTCAGGATACCTTGACAACTTAAGCATCCAGTCACAGACATGATCTTTCATCTTACAAGTTTGTGTTAGATCCTAATTTCTTTTTCATATCTGTATTTAATAATTCACAATAATTAATAACAGAAATATTTCATACTGATATAAAATTTAGAAGGATATAGGAATACTTTAAAACCCATGGATATATTCTGCCAGTTTTCTGAAGCAATCATTGCCTAAATATCATACAGACTTTCTAAAAATGTTATAGTAATTGAGAAATCAATTGTTGGTGGTGTGAAGTGTATTGTCAAGACCTGCAGGGACATGGGCACATCCCCAGTATTTAAACACTCCTAGATGCAAAGCTATTCACATAATTAAATACATTGTTAAAGATCTAAAACACTCAAAGTATTTAAAATCACAATCCTCCATATGAAAAAAAATGAATGACTGTATAATTGCTATTGTGAAATAAATTTGCAGGTAATATCATAATGTTTTTTTTTTTTCACATATGACATAAAATTGCCCTAATAAATCCTCAAAGAATGCGTGAATGGTTCAGATAATTGCATGTAATGGGATGTCACAGGGTGAACCATCGAGGTTAATAAATTTTCTGGAGTAAAGAAATAGTGATCTTCATTGCTTCTTGTTCCTAAAGGTCAAATCTTTAAGTTTCCAACAGTCTTCTCAGATTTTTCTATTTTATCCCTCATCCTCAAGGGTGAATACCTTCTGATACTGTAGGACTGTGATATCTATTTGATTTGTAGTCTCAATTACTCTCTTTTAAACATGTAACAATTTCTTTGAAAAATTGTGAGAAATTTTTCTTGTACTTGGAAAGGGAGGTGTTGAGGAACAGGATAAGCCTCAGTTTCTTATCAGCTCATTTTGAAATTTCTCAGAGATGTCTCCTAAGCATCTTCATCCTGATGCTGGAGACAGCCTTTATGTCACCATAATTAGGCAGCCCACCATCATTAAGAAATCTGTGTAAAGCTGGACCCAAGTCCCTGAGAACCCTGATGTAGAACAGATTAAAAATTTTTAAGAACAACTTCTGTAAAAACACTGAGGGGTCAAAAATCAAGACTTGATGGAAACAAGGAGAAACAGTACTGATATAGAGTTAATATCAGCAATTCTATAGCAGTGATGACATTAACTTAACATCAGCAATTTTAGAGTCAGTATCAGATGGAGAAAGGTGCATTATTACAGATGTTTAAGATAGCAAGATACAGTGCAGTTTCCCCCCATCATTCTCCGTATCCACCCTTTCCCGTTTCTTCCTTCTCCACCCTTTCACTCCCTATCTGCCCACGCCCTGCCTGCGCAATGTGAAGCAGAGCCAGGGCTTTTGAGTCAGGGACGACAAATTCTCTGTGGGGAGATTCTGCTTGCAGCCTTGGCTGTGCCCAGTGATGCTGAGGAAAGGTGCACTTAGCAGAGCTATGGCATCACACGGTTTGGCATTCTCTGCTATGGGGGAGCCTATAGGAAACAGAGCCCCAGGGTAGGTGAAGTTTCCACCCTGCCTGCTAAAACAAGTCTGTGCTTTGGGTTCAGAGGGAGAGGGGTACAGTTTGTACTCAGGGTGCATATGGTCGGTGAATTGAACACTTAATTTTTATTTTTTTAAGTAGTAAAAATCACATAGATGATTGAATTCATTCTATCCTCAGTTTAAGAAATCCCAATCCCTAATAAACAGAGCAATTTTCTATAAGAAATTATTTATTTTATGAAATGGCAAATTTTCATAATAGAAAACCTGTCAACATAAGATGCCTAAGCATATGTTTGGTCATTCTGCAGTCAAATAACTAGATTCACAGACAAAGAATAGAAACACTAAATTCAAACACTAAATGATTTCTGAGTTAATAAAAAAAGTATTTTTTGAGTTAGAAAAACTGGAATGACAAAATCTTGACTCTCCAACTCTTTAAAGATTTACACACAGATAGGGAAGCCATTTCCAGAAAGCAGCCTTTAATACATCTGCCTTTCTAACTGTGTGGAATACAGGTATCTTACTTAAATGAGTGTTATTGATATTACTTAAATTTTACATGCAATGTTTTCATGCTCTGCTGGTATTGCAACACACGTTGCAACATAGAGCAAGAGTTTTAAATAATCTCTTAGCTCAATACAATTTTTCCTAGGCTAGCATTTCATTTGGTATGAGTTGGAACATGATATCATGTTCCGATTTGGGATACAGTCTCTGAGACCATCTCTGCTTGCCTTTCTCTCTTTCACTCTGCCATCAGTCACAACCAGAAATGCTTCTGATGTTTTGTGGTAGATGAGGCTATTCCTTCCTCTTATGCCTGCCCACAGTACGATGCATCGACTGCCTGTAAGTAACTCTGCTCACACATCAGAAGGACAGTGCAATGATTCACAATCAAAAGACAAAAGATTCTTTTTCCTTTGATATTTTGATTTTTAAAAGTTAGTTAGAGAAAAGATTCTTTACCCTTAATAGTAGTAATAAGATAATTTTTTAGGAATAGGAAGCAGCTGCTGTGAAAGTAATATAAAATATGGACAGTAGGGTCACAGTTTTCAAAATGACCTCCCCAAAACATTTTAAAGAAGTGGATAAGTTTGCAAATTCTGAGTTTCGCCCTTGAAAGAACCTTCATTTAAAGGAAAAGTGTTGGGGTGACCAAGTCAAACTAAAACTGTTTCTATGCCTCTGTTTGTAAAACTAGTAGTAGTAAAGCCTCTCCTAAAAAACCCCAGCTTTTTCTTAATTCATCAGTGTGTTCAGAAACATCCTATCTCTAAATGAGGGTTTTCATTATCACATCTTTTTAGACTAGATTCTGAGAACGGTGAACGCCATTGCCTGTGTGGAGCATGGAAAATACCTCATAATTTCTTGCACCATGCATAGTAACGTCACAGCTTAGGTTGATGCAATTTTGTGTCTGCCTGGGCTAAGTCTAAGGCCTTTTCCTTTACATGACTGAGTTTCCAAAGAACACCAGAACAGACTGTCCAGAGAGGCTGTGGAGTCTCCAACACTGGAGATGTTCTAGAACCGTCCAGAGGCAATCTTGTGCCATGGGCTCTGGGATGACCCAGCCTGAGCAGGAGGTTGGACCAGATAGGCTACTGTGGCTCCCTTCCAACCTGACCCATCCCATGATTCCATGAGCTCCTCTTCCAGCTGCAAGGGACTGCAGGAACTGCCTGGGTTTCATGGGCAAGATGCAGAGGGATAATAATTAGTAAACAACCTGTGTGTTCAGCAGCTACTTGGCTCTGAAAAGCAGTGAGGGCAATTTAAGGGACCAGCTGAAAATTATAGCACCACTGGTGACTTAGTAGAAACATCGAATGGTGGGCTGATTCTTCATAAAAGCCTTTCTGTTCTCTTTGTCACTGAACGCTACAGGTATCCTGTGTATCAGAACCACCCCATCATTCTCTATAGTGCACGTTATTTGTTGCCAGCACAAATACGTAATGTGTCAAATGTGAGGGTAAATTATGTTGAATCTCATCTCCCAAGAAGAACCACAAGAGCAACTGTATTAACAGCGTAATTCATATTTGACTTTTTAATGTAAATTAGCTAAGCCAATTTTTTATCTCTGCTGCACTCAAGTGTCACTTCTCTGCAGAACTCAGTGGTATCACAATTCAGATCCCAGTTTGCCACAGAGGCTGATTTACTATTGTGACTTTATAAATTAATTAATGTCTTGTATACTTGCAACATGGGCAAGAACTCCCTGGTTCAAAGGCATTAGATTTGCTTGTGTTGAACTTAATAAAGTGTAAAACAGTTTAGGTAATGAAGAAGTTGTTAACATCAGATCGTGACTAATTTTCTGTCTGCTACTAGGAGAAAGAGCATTAGTTCCCACGCCAGAACCTATAAATCAGTGTGGAGAAAATGTAATTTTAAGACAAGTATTCTCAGGAGAAAATAAGGGTAGCAGATTCAAAAATGAGAAATACCCTTTTAAGATACTCTTTCAAAAAACATCTCTAGAAACCAAGGATTTAACTCAGAGGGTTCTGAAGTTCTGTTAAAATCAGAGTTCTCTTAAAAACTGTCAAAGTATTGCCAAGAGATGACAATTAAAGGGTGGCTACAAAGCGCTGAGACCTCTCAGCTAATTGTTTTCTATGTCTTAAACATAGACCTTTTGAGACTTTTTTAGAAATTGGTTTGCTTATTGGCAAACTAATTTGCATCAGCTATTATAAAAAGGTGCAATGCTAAACACAAATGGATATTAAATGCTTTTAGCTTTATTCTTTTGTGGAATATGAAATAGTTTTCACTAATACTTAGAAAATAGCAGAAGTCAGCTCCAGCTTGTTCACATTAGTAGTAAACAGGATTAAAATGTAAAAAAATTATCATCCAAGTGATGCTCTAAAACCATGAATACCAATTTAAAAATTCTAAGGTAGTGAGATCAAGCTGCAGTGGCATATTAGGTGGTCCAGATAATTGTGAGGCTGCCCCCAAGAGGCTTTCTGATCAGCTGACATACTTAAACATTATAACCCTCCCTTTGTCATATTGTTGGATTTGAAACAATGTTTGCTATGGTGTTTAAGCAAAAAAAAAAAAAAAAAACCAAAAAAAACCCCAAAAAACCCCAAAACCCAAACAAAAACAAACAACAAAAACCCCAAGTAGAATCCCATACTCCTCTGCTCTGGTAGAGAAGCCCTAAAGGGCTGAATTTAGGGAAGGGATGAGAAGAATAATAATATACCTGTAGCTCATATGAAAACTTCTTTTTAAAGCAATTGTGTTTCACAGTAAAAGAAAAAAAAAATGTAACCAGTACAAGCAAATCTTCATGCAGAAATAATCTATTCAGCACTCTAGGTGTCCTATAAATAAAGCATGAATTCCTGATTTTTCCCCCACTTACTTTGAAAATAAGAAGCAGAAGTAGAACTACGTCTGTTGGGAGGAGGGTCAGAAGAGGATTGCTGAAAGATTTGGAAATTAAAGATTTCAGTGACCTCTGAACTTCCAATTCAGGTGGTATAAAACAAAAATTAGGCAGATTTTTCAAAATGGTCATCAGATAGGAACCAGAACTCCACATAATCATCACAGTTGGAAGAGACCTCATAGATCATATAGTCCAACCATCCATCACTCATCTCTGCCCACAAGCAGGTATCCAAATCAAACAATCTCTCTGTACCACTCAGTCTTCACAAACAAGGTGGAAATTCTGCAGTAGTGGTGAGATTCCCCTCCACTCCTCCCTTTAAAATATATATGAACTTTCTTTACAAAAACAACTATTCATTGGTACAAAAGTTGTTCAGAAGGAGGTGCACATTTGAAGAAAACAACCATCAGAAAAGTTTTGTGGGCTCAGGACAGAACTCCTGGAGCTGCAGGCGAAGATCTGCCTGGAACCACCTTTATGTGCCTCTTCAGCAGAGTAGAAGCTCGAGTTCCACACTAGGACTAAAGGTGGGGCGACTGGGCTGCCTCTGCCAAGCTCCCTGAACACAGAGCTCAGCCCTTTGGGGACACTGCGGTGGTAATCCACCTCAGGAAAGCTGACAGAAGCAGAGAGGGAACTTGAATCTTTTTCTTCTTGAAAGCACTAACAACAGGCTGTTGGCTACTTCTGCCTGTCTGAGGTAGAAAGGGAAAAAATTTCCCAGGCAACCTCTCACACACAGCAATTTTTCAAATCCAGCCATTTCATTTAGAGACTAAAGAGAATTTGAGCTTTTTTGAAAAGCTGGCCATTTCTATCAGCTTTGATGAGGATATATAGGATGAACTTCATTCAGTGTTCCCATGTTGCACTGGTACTTGTTACCATACTATTACACGGGTTATACTTTGCTAGTGGACAGGATTTTTATAGTTACAGTTTCATGGTTCAAAGAGACAGGATGTTACAATTTTACTACATGAAAAATTTCTTGTGATACAGCACAGTACATGTTGGTTCCTAAACAAAATTACCGTTTTCCTGTTAGTCCTCAGCTTTCAAAAATATTACTTACATAGCTGTGTCCTTAAAACAGATCATGGTCTTTACTTGAAAATGAGCAAGATCAGCCCCTTCTGTATCACAATTACAAAAGTTTTGCAGATGCTAGCACATAAGCTAAAAATTAACTGTGGGGTTGTGATTTCAAATAAGATCTGGTAAACATTTATTTTCTATGAGAAAGGGAAGGAGAGAAGGGCAGCCTAGAGTGTGGTGAAAGAAAAAGAATGCATCACAGCTTCTGTGGAACCACAAGGCAGCCCTGTGGTACCACAATGCTGAGGAAGTTGTGGAAAACTGGTATGAAGCAGGTATGACACAAGGTTAATGAACCTAAAATTTGATGTAACCAGTAAAAGGAACGTGTTCTAGACCTGAAAGCTCAGTGTGTCTGATCTTTCACAGCTACAAATTGATGAAGTCCTAACAAACTAAGTGGAATCATGATGTTTTACACTCTCCTACAGCACTTCCATTTGAGTCTTGTTTTTATCTTTCAGTTGTTCTGCTTTTCAAAGCAGTCCTAGAAAACCAAACCAGCTGTGCACCGGAGGAATTTGCTTGGTGAAAGAAATACATTCCAGTTGTATCTTTCTAGCTGATACTCACAGTTTACTCAGGAAAATGAATTAATGAGAGAAATATTTTTAGTATTGTAAGAGCATTTTTAAGAGTGTTTTTTAATAAGTGTTCTCAGATTTGCTAAAGCAGAAAGCAACTTGCTGTCCTTCCAAGCCTTGAACATGCAAAGCTCCTCTCTCTCTCCTTCACTGATGTGTGCAAGTTCTTCTTTATAAATCAGGACTAATTATTGTTTTCCTGGCTGTCTTACAGTCTTTTAATGACCATATTGATTAAAATGGAGATACACTGCCTAATTATATTTATGATGGCCATTCGGATGCTACTTGAACATTGCTATTAACAGATACTCAGATACTATGGCAATGCATAAAACAGAAATGACTCTACGTAAGTAAAACAGAGCCAAGTCATATTGCAACATTTGAAACAGAAAGGGACCTAGAAAATAGCCTGTTTCAACATGGTTGTCAGTTAACACAAAGCCAGAATGTGCTTTCTCCATGAAGGTCTCATGCATCTCTTTTCATCTCTCTCTGGGTATCTACATGAGGTCTTCTCCTCCATCCCAGCAGCCTGGTATGCAGCAAGCTGTCATTCTCTCTAACTCTTCAGAGGCTTAAAGCCAAGTGGTAAGTTGAGGAAAAGGCAAACCCAAATGTCAGGTGTAGCCTGTATTTAGTGTACTTCAGCATGCAGCTGCATACGTGCTCTTCTACAGAAATACGAAGCAGATTCTGTCCTCTGGGGTTGCCTGACCAGAGGTCCCAGTTGTCACTCTATACCCTGATCACCATACATAGAGGGGAAAATAGTTACTCCCTTCGGATGACAGCTGAATTTTTGAGAAAGTACTAAGGCATTTCATGTCAGTATGTGTTTGTTTCCAAAGCACAGCAACCACCTGGGGATCCACAACCCTCTTTCCAAGGGATGAGTACTTGCACACTTGGTGGTAACTCTGCCACCTCATATTCGGACAAGCCCCAAAGCTTAGCCAGTCTTTCCATGCCCTGTAGGAAGTGTGCTGAGGGGAAAATGGTCGGGTATGGAGAAAGAGAAGGAATAAGAACATGAGCATACATATCCTTTCTTTCAGAAGTAATATAGGGCAATTTCTAAGGGGAGCAGAACTCATCACACAGTTGATCAATACCTTCTTCCAGGAGTTTTCTAGTTAAATTCATGTTTCTTGATTTCATTTTTACAGATGTATATGTCTCTAAGCCATTCTTGAGTTGCTGCATATTCAGTCAAAGCATGCCTACCTCCGGCTTTTTTCTTTGAAAGGTAACGATCAACCTTTTCAAAACACCTTTCCTACATACAAATGGGTTAGGATCATAGATTCTGCTGTGAGCAACCATGCAGAAAATTGTATACAGATCCTGACAGCAGTTGCACCACAAGTGTGTTTTTATGCCACTGTGACAATTAGCTAAACTTGACAGAAGATCCTGTGCTCTCCTTTTCAAAACCTTAGTCTGCCAGCAATAAAACATGCCATAGTGAGACATTAGTTGGTGAATTTTCTCATACCTGAAATTTTTGTGGATAAGTAGCACAAACGTACAAGCTACAGTAAAAAATGCCTCTGCAACTGTTTCCTTCTAAATATTGGTTTCCACTTTTTCAGAAAAACCTACTCAAAGAGAAGTAAAATCTTACCGCCTGTGTCTGAGGGCTATTCTTCTTTAGCTAAAATGTAGCAAATTTGTCTCCATGTGTGACTGGAAGAATCCTAACAGTTCCTGTCCACCTATTAAGTGGAAGAGGTCATCAGCTATGTTTATCTATCCAGGCAACCTGGATGTCTTATTTGGCTGCGCAGCAAACTAGCAGAAGAATATCATATGCCACCACAAGACTATGTGACTTAAATAAGTAGCTAAACTGAGTTCTTATCCATCCTCACTCACAGCTCCTACTAGGAGGAAGAACAGAATAAAAAAATACAACTCAACAGGACTCTTTCATTAGTTTAGATTCTCTTGTTTGACACTGTTTACATAATTAAATGACAGCTCTAGACTTTTCACTTTTCAAAGAACAGAACAAGTGACAAATATGTATCAAAATTATTGCATCAATGAACTGACAATATCACACTGTTCAAAACGTGTGATAAAGAAACGCTCAATTCACATGACTGCTGTTTTTTGAGAATTGTTTCTGTCACAAACTTTTCACTTGCAGTTTTGTCACTGAAATCTGGCTTCTGGAAACCCTCTCTCTTCTATCTGATCTGGCTCTGATTTGTTAATTTTCTACTTTAAAACTGGAGGCGTTAAAACAGATAGCTACTACTAGCCCAGACCTGAGCACTGTGAACCCATGCAATGTATATTCTGAATCCCACAGTCTGTTACAAGATAACAGAAATGATAGTGTTCAGGGCTTCAAATGTTGTTTTCTAATGCAATTTTTTTTAGAATGGCACTCTAGTAAGAATAGGAAAAATGAAATTTAACAGTTCTCCAAACAGTTTCTAGGATGATACAGAAGAATTCTTTCTGAAAAAATCTTGAAGAAGTTGACTTTGCAATTTCAAATTCTATAAGTTAGTTAAATTTTCTTAAACACAAGTGCTTTCTATCATCAGTATTTTTACAAAGCTAATACTTCAGATCTGAAACACTGCTACTACTGTCAGAAGGCATATTATTTGGTTTCCCCCCACTTACTGTGAAGCACAAAAAGATTATTACCATTCCTCATTTGATTGCAAATGTGTTACCTGGCATTGTGACACAGCTTCTCAGCATTATTCACCTTCAGGTGCCAAAGTTGATGCACCTCGTGGTAGCCAGTGAAAGAAAAAGCATCAGAACTTCTGAACTACTTTTGCACACTTAGGCTACATCTGTGTCCCAGTGTACTCAGGATATAAACTCTAAATAACATCAATTCTACACCCTGAAGCTTGTGACTGAAAAGTGCAAATTTCACACGAGAGGAAAAGCCAATGTTTTGCTGGAAGCATAAGAACTTACGTCCCTGCAAGGATAAGGCAGCTTGCTGACTGAGGAACAAGAAAAATGGATGTTAGAGTTCCAACACCTTGTATCCAATATGGATGTGATAGGAGGAATACTGAACCATCCTTTCATTACGAAACAATTTTGTTCTGGCAGCTGGTAGGACCTCAGCTGTCCCTTTCACTTTCACCCTGTGACAAGCACATGGAATATTGTAATATTTTCAAGCATAAAATGGAGTAACAATGTGATGATGAACAACACTGAGTAGCTAAAAATTCCTATTTACATGGGATATCTTCCTAGCTGCACCAAAGGACTTGTTTTGCTGTTAGCCCAGAAACCAGAACCATGCTGATCAAGAGCTTTTGGCCACATATCTACCTTGATTTGAGGAGAAATTAAGTCTTAAATATTTCTTATGATTAAATAGAGGGGTGTCAGGTTTTATTCTATTGACAGTAGTGGCTTGGTTAGTTGCTGGCATTTTTGCTTCATACAGCTCCTATAAAGGAAATTACCAGTACAAGAGCAGTTTCTTCCCTGAGATTGAAAAATTACAAGAAAACCACGTATGTGCCATTGAAAACCAATTTTCAGAATCCTTCTCATTAAAATATGCTTTAGCTATTGGTAGAAGAGCCGTGTGATGAGTGAAAATGAATTACATATGATCAAATGTCTCAAATACACTTCGTAGTTGCAATGAAGACACTGGAAAATCTGCTGGAATCACTAGAACTTCACTGGTGGCAACTCCTCTCCAGCCTATGGAAAAAAAACTCCAAAGAAGCAACCATTCACAGCCCACGAAATTTCTGCCATACACAATTTTTGGAGACAATGTGAGTGCAAATGTCAGTAAGTGTTTCGTACACTGCAGAGAGACCAACCTTAAATTGTATGTTGTTAGATACTGAATCAAGATTGTTCAGAGGAAACATTACAAATAAACTTTTCTTACTAAAGCAGCAAATCTGTGTCATTTCCTCAGATTAAGTCTGTTTACCATATTTACTGTTAGTACCACCACTAGTAGTTGCTACAGAACACAGATGCACCAACACGTAGATATAGAGCTTAAAAACAAATCTTCTCTAAAGACTGTTTATCAAAAGAAGTCAATAATTTAACTCTCAGAAATGATTATAGGCAAATATCTTACAGATTCTCTTTTGGAAACAAACTCATTCATATGGTTACAGGGTTTTTCCCTTACAGAACGGATTACAGTCTCTATAGACTGAGACATACTCTTAGTTAAATTTACAAATTAATCATCTAACCAACACTATATTAGCCTTTCTAAACTTGAGGCTAGGGAACTAGTACTTTAGTTTTTGAAAACAGCTGGCATTTTACACAGTAAGAATTTGGGGAGGGCTGAGCAGGAGAGAATGACATGGAGATTACAGAATAACAGTTCATTCAACTAAGCTGGACTTTGGGTTGTTGGATGATATGAGAAATTATCTTCAAGCCTCTCCAAAGAGACAGGGCACTAAAGACCTTATCTGTGACAAGCCTCTTTGTTTCTGCAGTCATCAGTGAAGATACAGCAAAGGAAATGGAGGAGCTGCAGTTATGCATTTGCAACACACAAAGTCCTTGTTTTCCCACTAGGCACTGCAGAATAGCAATTGTCCATTCACAGCACATAGCACATCCTCTGCATTTCAGAGCTAATATTTTTGCAGTCCTTAAGCTAGCATGCTTCAGCCTAGTGTAGTTAATTTTTTTAACCCTATGGGGTGCAATGCAGGTGCTAGGTATGCTCACATTCTGCTCCTTGTTGGAGGAATTGTTTTCTCAGGTATAATTTTTAAAGTTAAACTGAAGTATTTTCAAATTGCAGAGGATTTATATCTACAACAACACTTCAAACAGAGCTATAAATCTTATTCCACAAATTGGAAAAATAAGAAGACTGCTGGCCATTGAACATACCTGTATATTAATCCAATTAACAACAGAAATTGCCTGTGTTGGCTGGAGTTATTTTATGACCACTCACATACAAACACACAGACACACACAAGCTCTGACAAGTGGCTCTTCCTCTTACAATTTAGAATCACACTCTTGAAAACAATGTTAGTTTTATGGTAGCAGTTGCTTCCATTTACTGCAGCACACACTGCCCACTGTAATGCTGCAATACTCATTCAAGGCAGATCCCTGGCTCAAATATGAATTGAAGCTATACGCCATCAAACAGATGTCAGGATACATCAATTCAGCTCCTGAGCAAATCTCCACATTTCTCTGTTTAAGTAGCAAAACCTTTATGAAAACTGGTGTTGATATAAGATGATTAGCTCTCTACCCTCCCAGGGAGGATCTGTTTCTTAGTCAAAGTGCAAGCTGCTTCTTAATTTTGAACTTCTGAACCCAAACCAGGTACAGTAATCTAAGCATGTAGTAAAAAAATCAAACAAACAAACAAATAAAAACCCTAAAAAAGAAAAAAGCAGCAGTACATGTACTCCTAAAAATGAGGCTGATATTCTTTTCTGCTTGACCTGTTTATTTCCAAGTCTTTCTCCCTCTGCTCTAACTCTCAAACAAACTCACAGCCCCCTCAGGATAAGAACAAGTTTCTGTTTTCTTCTCCCTTCATCTAAGCCAACCAAGTGCCAGGTCTCCTCTCCTGCCACAGAGCAATAGGAAAACATATAGAAAAATCAATCACACTTTCCCCAGTGGGATCAGAATGGACTTCCACAAGAGATTTTCTGCAATCTTTTGTAACCATCAAACGGTTAAATCAACATAAGTTAAAATTTTCATCTAGTTTGAATAAAGAGAAAAAGGGAGGAAATTCAAAAACCAGTTGCTGTAGTAACAATCACCAGTAAAAATCTTTTCCACTAAATAATAGCATTACCTCCCTCTCCCCCTCGCAATTTTAGTTCCCCTTCAAAAAATAACACTGTGCCTCTTTTAGATTTGCTGTACATACCTCAACCATTAAACAAGACATTTAACCATAGTGGCAGTTCTGTGACCTTTGAATGCCGTGAAATCTCTAAGCGGTGCAGCTTGTTCATGAAGACTTGTACTGCAGAATCCAGTAACTGCATCCAGGATCGGGAATGGAAATAAGTAATGACAGCAAACAAAAATAATAATAATTTTTTTTTTTTTAAAGGAATGGGAAAAAAAGGAGGGGGGAAGAGGGGAAAAAAAAAAAGGAAAGAAAAGCTCCCCAAGTGCCCCAACCCAGGCAATGAAACCACCTTAAGAAGCCAGGGGCTCGGGAGGAGAGCACTGTGGCGCTGGGCGCTGAGGCTCTGCAGTCGCTGAGCGAGGCGGGCGGGCGGGAGGTGCTGCCGGTGCCACGGGCGCGGAGCGCAGACCAATCCTGCCGCTGCCAGCGAGCCGAGAAGCTTTCTGTTTATGTTTCCTCATTTCGGCAGTGACGTCAAACGGGTTAGTTTTTCCTCTGCATGTGCTATTAATTTTAAGCGGCTACTATGGGAGGAATGTGGCGGTGATTTAGGCGGGCTACCCTCGGTGAAAGGAACCGGAGTCATGATTTATTTGTCCTGGATTTAGCTCAGGAAGATTTTATATCGATAGATACCTGAAAGATCCAAAATATCCTCACAACATGGGGAAAGGCTATAAATATGCTGATGTATATTGAAACATTCTCAACTATACCCAAGATGTTTTCCGGGGAGAGCTGGGTTATCTCTCTGGTTTGTGGTGTAAAATCAGAGCTGATTCTGCCCTTGCCCTAAAGTAAATCAGGACCTGCTTGTCTGAATTCAGCAGTGTCACACCAGTGTAAACCTGGCCGAAGAGATAAAACTGAGACTACAGTACACATCCCTTTCTCAGTCAGCAGGAGCTACACTGCAGACTAGCAAACTTCTTTTGTTACGCCATCGGAGTCAGGGATGCAGTCACCCCTGAGAGCTGAGCTGGGCAAACAACCCTTCCTTCCACCAGCACATCACAGCCCAGCTGGGCTCACCTGCAAGCTCTTCTGTGGACTACCCACAGCCTTTTTATCTTGCATCAAAATCCCCATCAAGAGGCAAGAGGAAGGTAGAGCCTGGCTTTCAGTATAAACACACCATTGCCGATGGAGAAACCATGCAGCTGAAGCTTCAAGAAAGAAGTAACATTCATCAAGGTCAGTTAGCATGGGCAACAAAGGCCACAACAGCACAAGATAATTGAAAGGAGGTCAGTTGACAACAGGAAGTGTTCAGTTATCTGCATCATTCTAATTTTATTGATTTGTTCTTCTGGGGAATCCTTTCAAAGTGCTTGGTCTATGAGACACAGTTCATTTCTAAGTCCTAACGGTCTTACATTTAATTTTAAAACACAGAAGTCCTTTTGATAATGGATAGGCAGAAAGCTCCTGAGAAAGAAAATTTCTCAGTGTTCCACAGAACATGTACAAATACAGTAGAAGTGATAGGAACTTCCCCATGACCACCAACTGATTCTACCAAAATGCAGCTCCAGAGAAGCCAAAATATATAATGATTTTTGCTTACTGAAACATCTACCTGTGCTATCACTGCTAATGCAATCATCTTCACAAGCAAATGCTAAGGGTTATGGGGATGTAGATGCTGGAAGAACATATCAAGAAGTATTAAATAAATTAAAGATTTACAAAATCAATTAGAGCACATTAAGTTCGCTGACTGTACTTAGAGAACTGTATGAAGCAATTTGAAATGCACAAATAGAAATATTCATAGAACACAGAAAATCATCATGTTCATCTTCACTCAGCATTGGTGAGCAGGCAGCTGAGTAAAGCACTTTGGGAATTGCACTTCAGGAACCAGTTTTGGGAATGTCAGCTGAAAATTAAATGGATTTCAGTAGGAGTGATCTGGAGTCTGTGAAGAAAGACTGAGATTGATATTGTTTAGTCCAAAAGAAAGGAGAGCTGATAAGTATTCCTAACTATACAAAGGGTATATTTCTCTGCAAGAAAATAAACAATACTAGATAGAGTTTATTCTTTTGCCTGGAGACATTATCTGGCCTTTATACTTTTTCACCCTTTATGGCAACATGGCTTCATCTAAGCTGGTTATAAGCCTCAGACTGTGTTTGCAAAGCAATCAGGGCAGTGTCCAAAATCTGTGAGGGTCTGTTCTAGAAACAGTACATAGTAGATAATCAAGGTTCACTGTTTTGGAATGTTTCCTGGCTCTGTTTATTTTACTAGCATAGATCCAGACAATTTGCAAAGAACGGATTGAATTATTCTCTGTATGAATTGTGGTTAGAACAAGCAAACCGCATCAGAGGAAAGTTGTTTGACTTAGGAAAAACTAAAGGTAGGAGAGTGAAGTACTGAAATAGATGAGCTGTGATAGTCTGCAGCATCCTGTTACTGGCAATTTTTAAAAGTATGGTTAGTTAACTATCATTCATGAACAGTTTTGATACAGGTGATCTTACTGTGGACTATAGATGTAAGAGTAGGAGATTTTCATCTGTCTGTTCCAGTCCGATAATTTTCTTGGTTTTGCATTTTAGGATCAATCTCATTAAGAACATTACATTGCATTTCATGAAATAGGGTCCAGGTACATTCCAGTTTTGCACAAAGTCTTAGGTCTTGTCTCTCTCCTAAGTAAGTTAGAGGTTTCTGCAGCCTCCTGGAACCAAGTGGCCCTATGATAGTGAGTGGTCACTGTGGGTTTTGTGATGTAGAGCCTTCTCGAGTAAAAAGATAGAGAGGCCTGGAAGCACTTCTGATTGCAGTTTCGACTTAGACAAAGAACCTCAATGCATGCATGAGTACATGCAGGTCAGGGTGGGAATGAGAATGCATGGTTGTCAAAACTGTCAGAAGGAAGACCTTGTTTACCTCAGCATAATCATGCATTTCCATGATGGGGTGGGAATGACTGCTGAGAACAAATGAGCTCCACCTAGCAAAGAAAAAACTTCAGCATAGATTTGCTAATCTGATTGGATATATACTAAAATATCCTGT
The DNA here is from genome assembly GCA_013397955.1 of Grantiella picta. NCBI lineage: Eukaryota > Metazoa > Chordata > Aves > Passeriformes > Meliphagidae > Grantiella > Grantiella picta. Next base: position 1,346,396 of record VZRM01006908.1, read on the forward strand.
CAGGCTGGTGATGTGCATATCCAGATAAACGTGACCCACACTGGCCTAAACAAAAAAGCTGAAAAAGTGAAAACTCCCATTCTTTAAAAAAATGTCATTGGAGAAATAAAAATAAAATAAAAACCAACTCATGCTCAGACTAGACTGATGTAAAATATATCTAAATAAATATAAATGGAGCCAGAACACTTAAAGCAAGGTTAAAATTACAACTTAATTGACATAACAGAAACTTGGTAGGGTAGAGTCATGTGAGGGTGTGACTTGAATACTAATACCAAAGAGCAGAGCTTGCTCAGGAACAACAGGAGGAAACAACAAGGGGAAAAAAGGTAAAGGAGATTATGCCTCATCTCTCACTGAGATGTTCAGAATGCAGCAGGAAACATGCATTGTAAGTCTGAGCAATAGTACAAAGGACAAGAATACAGGCATTGTTGGGCAGATAAAGTAGATAACTCCTGTTGTTAGCAATTAGCATGATTGTCCAAAGCACAGAACTTGGCCATAATGGGAGATTTTTAATCATGCAGCTCTTGAAAAAAGCTGAGCTGGAGTCAGACACTGTGGTTTCTTCTCTGTAATAAGCATCAGAATATATGGGAATCCCTCAAGTTTATGAGCCTGCCTTTTTGAGCAATCCTACTTGATGAAAAAATTTATTTGACTTTGTTTTAGAGTCTTGGTTCAGCACTGGAGATGCTTTAATATTTGTTTTTATCTATTCTCCTTTCTCATTATAGGTGGCACACCAAGAAATGTTCTCCCTTACCATGGAATGGCATTCCTCTTCCCAAATCCGCAATCCTTCCATTGTAGTCTTTGGAAAGAAAGTTGGATATTAGAGGGGCTGCTTAATTGGCCTCACCCAAACCACTCTCCTTATACCCAGATATTATCCCTGAAACTTAAAATAAAAATCATCTCAGTGTCAGTAAAATCTGTGTTTGTACATAATAGAATGGCAGGCATTGTGCATGGACAGGCAAAAAGCTGGCTCCTTCCTAAGATACCTTCCACTTTCTTCCCATTGCTTTATTTCTACCCTATCTTTAGGAAGGGCTCCAGAAGAGGGCCAGATACTACTCTACATATTGCTGTCAATGACATCTGAGTAGGGGGCTGGGAATAAGGAGTGGAAAATGAGGTATCATTTTCAAGCTGCTACCACTGGTGGATGAGTTTACACCTGACTCTTCCTTTCCACTTTCCTCTGCTCCCCGCAAAATTGCTCTGAAGTGCAAGGTAGTAGATGATACAGTGATTCCCCAAACTATTTCTCCTTTTTCTTAGAGCATAAACATGTAAATCTGAGGATGCTAAAAACTCTGTGATGAAAGTTGTTGTTTGTCAAGTCTATTGCAGCTTTCTTTGTCAGCGGACAATAGAGGTGGACAAGTAGTGCAAAGTGACAGTCACCTGCACTCATGAAAAGAAAGGAAGCAAAGGCCCAACATCCACAGTCAAAGTATTGTTTCAAGGAAGTTTTTGCTTATCCCACCCCATAAATACAGGTACACTACTCTTGAAGGTGAGTTCATATGTTATACTGTAATTGCTTCAGGAAACCTCTAATGGCAAATTTCTCTGGGCTGAATTATGTGAAATTGCTCATAGTGACTAGATGTGAATGTTCTGTGCCTGTTTGTTTACAAATCAATGCCTTCAGATTAGTGTTGTTATAGATGCAATGAACAGCTAGAAGCATCCTTGGTGCACAGTTTGTGGAACAGACTCCCTTACAGTTCTGCTCTTCTCCTGGGATCTGTGTGATGTTTCTAGTGTGTTTACAGAGAGCCTGTGGGAACTGTCAGAAGCTGCTGTGGGCTGATATCAGCTAAGGTTCAGGGTTGTTGGAAATGACCCAGGGCCATGTGACTCAGAGGAGCGAGGAGGTAGGTAAGAGCATGGTGTTGGTCAGTGAGGTGGTCCCCAAAGGAGGACACATTGCTGACATGACCGTAGTCCTCATTTATTTGACCTATAACCTGGTGTGTTGGTACATGGTTTGAAATTCTGGGCTTCCAAGTGCGGTTATAACAAGATTACACTGCCAAGAAAGGTGTCTACCAAAAGGTACAGCTTTCTCAAACTTACTCATTAAATGTTCTGTCTGGCTTTCCAGCCTTGATATTACCTACCTGTTGTCAGGATTTAGGCAGGTGGAGTACTGAAGAAAGAAGGAAGTTTACAAGTAGGCATGGAAGTCCCTAAATAACAGTAGGTGAATTAGGTATGAACTATCTGTGTATCTCTGGCAATATTTTTTCTATCAGGGCTAGGGAGAAAGTAATTAGAAGGCTGCTTCTGTGGTCTATGAAAAATTAACATAACACATTACATCTCTATAAAATTTATATTGTTCTGTATACTAAAATCTATTGAAAAGGAGAAAAGTTCCAGAACTTTGACTGGTTTGGTTGAACCTAAGAACATTTGGAGTTAAGTAATATGAGTCAATTTTTAGGAAACATCTCCACTTCAATGCACTTATTCATAGATTTTAGAGATGAGAAATATCCCTAATAAAATTGATTTTTTTTTTAATCAAAAGAGAATACAAATAATTTCTCGACAGATTAGGTAGTTAACATAAACAGAATTGGATGAGCTCAACAAGCATTATATAGGATGATGAAAGCATCAGGAAGAGATTTTTCAAACACACATTACCCTGAGGCAGTGATCTAGAATATTGTGTAGCAGATGTGACCCTTGAATTAATTAAAAAAGAACTGCATACATGAACATTATGAACTTATTTTGGGTCCAGTCATAATCTGGTTTCTGTTTTCCTGCATTTCAATGACTTTCAAAAGGTGTCAGTTGGATTACTAGTGAAAAGGACAACAGCATAGCCTGCCCTCAGATTCAGGTTTCCTGGCCACAGAGCAGTGGTAAAACCCCCAAAGACAGTGTAAAGCCATCCTAGAAAAGATATAACTTTTTCAGCTACCACAAATGCTGTATACAAGCACAAAGGACTTCATCACATGGGACAAAGAAGCTGACACGCAGGTCCCAGCAGTGAAAGAGGGTGAGAAAACATTGCTGTCAATGACTCATATTTGTTTTAGTGATCAGACAAGATGCAAAAACATTTTGTTTTGCTTCATAATAGTTGACGTTTGATTTCAAACCTAGGAAAATTGAGAACAGAAGGGTGAAAGGTTGAAATGTTTTTTCTTACCTGAAAGAGAACACGTTTTTATTTTGGTCAATGCTGAGCACTTTTGTCTTCACTCTATCACTAATAGGTGGTGGCACAACTTCCCCCTAAAAACTAAACATGTGCAGAGAAAATTTGGAGTTGTAAAGAGCAGCAAGATAAGCAAATCAAAAACTTTATCTTTTTAATACCACTGTTACTGATACTTCTCCAAATTCATCCAGCCCTAATTTATGCAAGCAATTTCTTTTTTTCATCTCCTTTTTAGCCAGTGGATTATTTCTATGAGGCTCTTGGTGTTTTTACATGCCACAGAGGAATTTGAAACAACAGAAAAACAAAACAGATGCAATTCTGCATCAAAGGATTAAAAGTAGTGCTAGAAACATTGGTTTATCAACCAGTGAAAATGTACTGCAAGAAAAAGAAAATCCCTGTTCGTTCAATTGAGAATCTTATATTCTATGGTCAATAAATAAGAAAAATAGGAAAAATAATTATATGGTAGTTTCCAATTCAAAGCCTCGTTTTACAATTGAAGAATTTGTATTGCATCACTTTCTATAAACACGCAGGTAGGTCCTTTCTCAAAAAATACTGAGGAATATGGTATGCAATTCCTAGGTTTTCATATTAACATAAATGAACTACAAAGAACTTCATTCTTGCTTTTTCTGTTTTTTTCTGACACCTATAAAATTTTAGGTGCAGGAGAATTACTTTTACAACTTTCAATTAATTTTACTACTTAAGCATTTTACTAAGTTTTTTAGAATTTGAAGACTTTTTTCTTATTTCCATCTGATTTTCTGTAAAATAGACATTACTTGAAATGAAGCAGAGGCCAATATCTTCTAAAAAGGATAATTTAATCTATCAAAGAGAATTTTAGCTTTTACACAAAGCTAATAAGATTAACTTCCTTATCCTATTGAATTGAAACACGGTAGTGTGATCCAGCAGGTGTAGGCCTTGAGGATGAAAAGTATATTGAGATATGCAAATGATGATAATTTGGTTTTGCTCAGTAGCTAGTACTTGCACATGAATGATGATTTGGCCAGTTTTATAGCTGTCCATGCGTTTCATTCCCTCTCACCTCCTCATTCCACAGTGTGCATCATCCCTGTGTTTTGAGATTCCCACACTGTCTACAAGCATTGAATGAGCTCTCTTCAAAAATTCTGTGTAGTCCACAAACTTGTACTTATTTCATGATGAGTTTTGTCTTTAATAGACAGAACTGAGCACAGATTACTGTTCTGGTTTATGTGCTTATCAGGAAGAGTGAAAGAAGAGTAAGTGTACAGTGCCCTGACTGGTGCAAGCTTATGTAGCAGTGTACAATCAGTGACATTTATGCAGCAATAGATTGATTACTTTCCAAGAATGGTGATGATTTGCAGTGGTTTTCTATGCAGTTTGAGCCTTTAAATGAATCATAATTAGAAAATTTTTAAAAGGGAAAGTTGAAACTAGTATGAATTAATTCAAATGCTAACAATGTGAACACTAGATAAGGTAGGTAAGTAAGGAAAATAGTGGAAATGTATTGAAGATACATAATGGATAAAATCTTCGAATGAAGTTAGTGGGATTTCGCCACTTACTTGAGTGAATTACACCTGCTCTACTTTATAATTATACCCTTAGGCAGAATATAGTCAATGTTAGCAGTGTAGAGATACTTCAAGATGCTAATCTTCACATTTTCATGGATATTCAGCATCTGGATGAACAGGCTAAATAGTTAAGTGAGACACAAAACTTGTAAATTCTCAGCTCCTCTTGTAAAGGCAGACTTATTAAGGACAAATACAGGTTGCTTTGATGTTGTGCCGAGCATTTGTAATTTTGTAAATTATACAATACAGTAACATTTTGAGACCACTTGCCTTAGCAATGACATTAACAGATGAAAAAACATTGATTTTCTATCAGCTGCCTTCTTCCTCCTTTTTCAGTTCTCTAATTCCAAAAGCTCCAATCCACATCTTCACAGACCTTAACCAACTACATAGCTTTCCACTGGGTTTGCAGGAAATAGACGAACTTGGGTGATGGAAGTCATTATTCCCTACATTCCTCAGCCTACTTATCATCTGGTGGATGCATCCCCTGCACTGATGTGCTTTCTGGAGCTGCTTCATGTACAACTCAGTTGCTCTTGTTGTGAGGACAGTGACTTCCAGGAGAAGCATCTCCTCCAGCAATCTGTCTTCATCTATTCAATCCATCGATATATTGTGTTGGTTTAAAGTTCAGGGTGTAAAAGAACCTAGGTTACTAGGGGGCATGCAAATAATATTGCATGTGCAAATACTTGTGTCAATTTGTAGGCACAGATTATATTACTTAAATTTTAGATTTTAACTGTTTTATGCTATTGTATTCATACATATATTCCAGACATGCAAACAAATGTAAATGATGATTTGAAAAGATAGTTCCTTTCCTATAAAATGCTATAAATCTTAGGACCCATATTTTCCAATTATTTAAATGTAGAAATATTATCAGTGGGTAATTCTTGTAGGACATTAAACAGTAAAGTCTAGTGACTTAAATTCTAGTGACATTAAACGTAAGAAATTGCAAATTTACTTTTTGGGGGACTCATTATGCATTCAGTATAAACTTTAGATGACAAAAATGTTCTCCCAGTGGGGGAGAATAACAATTACAACCATAACACTCCTGATCTGACAACATGAATATTTCTGTTAACTTGCACTAGAGGCCTGTATTTATACAGCAGTAACTGCAAAATTGTTCCGTCATTCAGCCACTTGACTATATTAAATATAGGACATAGAGACCGAGGTCGCCTAGATTTTGGAGACCAGGTTTGCCCTTTAGAGCAATTTGAGATTACTTTTTAATGGCATCAAACAGGACTTCAACTGGTGCTCCCTGTTACTGCATCTAACCACCCTCCTCCTGCGCACACACTTCTGTTTCATGGGCAAGACTCTTTCCCTGTAAACTCTCTAGATTCAGCCTGTAAACCAGGCACTTGGTATCCCTGCTTTGCACTCTTAAAGTATGCAATCCCATTCCCAGATGCTTGCAATGCCAAGGTAATTAAAATGTAGCTGTCTTTTATGGTCCTATGTGAATGTAATTTTCAGAGTCACAAGGTTTGCTAAACACATGGAAATGTGTTTTTACAACTATTATCCAGTAGTAATGATTAGGAATCAAGGTCAAGCCAAACTAGGGGATTTAATCCATCTTCCAAAACTCAATAAATATTAAAATAATAGCTAAATAAGGACTATTAAAATTAATTTCTGTTCTATGCAGTTGTCAGGTAAGGCTACATATCATGTGCTGCTACAGTTTGCTTCTTATCTGAGACTCCAGGTTACTGTGTAGTACAGAGATAACACAGAATCAAAATACTAGGAATTGCAGCTGTAATCCTTAAAGAAGCCCAGCCTCTTGCACTGAAGTGCAATTGCCATCTGAGATATTTTTCTGTGATGACTAAGATCATTAAGTACCATGAAGAAAACCAATCTCTAATAAGGGCAAACATGACATAAATGGAAACTACCGAAGAACAAAAATGAGCAGACAAGAGAGAAAATATTAACAACAAGCATTGTGAGAAGAGAAACATATTTTTACCTGGTCCTAAATACTTCCAATGTGGTGAGCTTTTATCCCTAAAGGCAAAATGTTACATCTGTGAGATACATAAACAGACTAAACATGCTCCAGATTAAGGACAAAAGCATAGATGGGCCTGCACTGATGCTCAGAAATGAACTCAGCTACATATTGAGGATCTGGAGAGATTTGATAGCCAATGCCTTGTGAAAACAGCAGCAGCCTTGCAGACCACTCTCACAAAGTGAGATCCCAGCTGTCTGATCAGGACTGTGAAACACACATTGGTCAAATCAATCTGATTGATCTCTTAGCACGAACAGTGATTTTTATTTCTGAAATCCCAATTTAGACTTCCCTGCCTATACACAGAACTGTCTTTGGACTGCAGCTCTGTATAATCACAGACACACAAAGAAATACAATCAAGTATTTCTCTCTCTTCTACAAAATGTCAGTATTTATAAAGTTCAAAAGATCTTTACCTATTCAAAAGAAATGTCAATATTTTAAGTGAGGATGAAAGCACCTATTCCCTTCTACATTGGTTAGTCACCCTGTGGAAACATTGTTTTGTCAAAGTCTCCTTTGTGAACTTTGTGACTTTCTTTCAGTCAGCTACACCATGCCATTTCTGGAATTTCAAGGTCAGAGGACAGCAGGATAATTTATTGCAAAGTTAGCTCAGGTCTAAAGAGAATTTCTTCAAAGTTAAACTTTCTTTAAAAACATTTGACGTAAAATCAAGGAGTATTTCTTTAACACAAGAGGATGTTATACTTTTATGAGAATGTCTTTATCTGCGTCTTCTGTTTTCACTGCTGTCTTGCTTAGACACATTTGTAATTGCCATATAAACACAGAGTCAACAAATAATTACAACTATTATCTGAACTAGTATTATGGAGTATAAATGGTACTGGATGAAACACTGACATTACAGAAGACGAAGATTTGGTTAGCAGAAAATACAGGAATTTGGACTCAGGTACTTACATTTTAATCACAATGTGAAGCAAAACCAGACAGGTTTTGTTTATTATTTGTTGAGACTGTAAAGTTATGAGAAAGATTTTCCACTGTGACTGAGTGTGGAAGTACTAGAAATCTCCTGAGAAAGCATCTTCTGCCCAAACACAAAAAGCCCAAGAGACTTGCCTGGATGAACTGCGATACAACACTATAAATAATGAGCATGTGTCCAGGAAACAACGCTGGATGCTGAGGTTTGTTGCATGCCACTCATCTCTACCCTGCTAAAGAATTATAGGAGCAAAAGGGCTCATCATCCAAGGTTAGCTGCCATCCCTGCATCAGAACTTGAGCTCATGTACTGTGCTTGAACTTTTAGTTCCTCTGAGTACAATGAAACTCTTGTATACTTGCTGCTGTAGGAGATTAAAAGTTTTTGTCGTAAATGGACAAAGGAGAGGAGAAATAAGAGCAAGCATTAAGCAGGGAAAACAAGATCTGGCTTGGGTTGAGTTCTGCCTAGGACTTGAATTTGTCCATTACATGACTACAGGAGGAGCCCACCTTGCTGGCTCACCATGCAGATTTTCTCCTACTCCTACCAGAGGTGTCAATTCATAACACTGCTTGCTTCTCTCTTTGGATGCTGTGCTGCTTTCCCAGGCTTCCCACACGTTGGAGAACAAATGGTGGGACACCTCCCAAGCCTTTAGGAGCCTGCTGACTGCACTTGTCTGCACCATTTTGCATTTCTGCCCTCAGATCCAGAGCTCTATTGGAAATGAGTTTGGGTAGAAAGGAATTACAGGAGAAAAAGCAAAGTGTTGTGGGAAAAAGTGGGCAGTCAGGTCTCTTCTAGCCTCCGTATAGATCTGAAATTAGAGCTATCCTCCCCTATCTGAAATACAAATAGTTTCTGAAGGTCTCTGAAGAACCAAAGGCAGGGTTTCCAAATCAGAAATTTGCCAAACACTGTTTGCTGTCTCACTCTCCAACAGAAAAAACATTTTCTGGTTCTCCCTGACTACAAATCTAGAGGAATTTATGAGTTTCCTCACAAGTTTGGAAAAGAAATGCTGTGGTGTGTGCTGGGCCGTGTTAATCCAGGCAGATTCAGGCTGCCCATGATGGCTTTGCCCATACTTTATGCTGCTGCTCAATGAGCCAGCTTGGACATGAGCATCACAGAAACACATCCAGGTAGACAAGATGCATATGAAACACTTGAAGTGGGGCTTTAGGCCTTACACTGATAACTCATAAAACCACTTAGAACTTTGAACAGCACCACATAGAGTCCCTGGCTGTTTTTCTGAATGATGGCACAAGCTGCAGCTCATCAGGAGCCATTGTGTTCCCCAGAGGCAGGGTTCAGCTGGGGAATTGGTGGCTCATTTGAAGTTCTTGCAGACAATGCATTCACATTGCTGTGAATTCACATTCACATTGCATTCCAGAAAGACCAGTTGGACCCAGCAGTAACTACACTCAGTAGTGCTAGTAATAGCAAATGGCTGTAATTGCAATAAAAGGTTTTGTCTATATTGTACTAAAATACTGAAAAATAGTTTAAAATCAAAAAGCATATCCCGCTAGCACTACCAACAACATGAAACTGTTTCCTGTCTCAGAAAGTGGGTCACATATTTTACTTGTGTTTGCTGAGTACCTATCACTGTAAAATCCTGGTCCATGACTCACAAAGCACCAGTAACACGCAGAAATTTCTTCTTGAACTTCCCTGCTGCATTCTCTTGCTGCAACGTGGTCTGAGAGGACAGAGATTTCTTTGACCATTACTAGTTAGAAAGTGTTTGAAAGTGTAACAGGCATCCACATTCAACACTATTAATTTTTTGCTGTAGAAGATTTTACTGACCATACCTATTAAGTAAAGCAGAGGTGCTCATGAAAGTGTGCAAGGCACAGAAAAATTCCTTGCACATCAGTTCAGTGGAAGTGTGAACTACTTTGAGGGCAAGACACGCTTAGCTTTGGCCGATATCTTTACTTTAGCTGAGACACTCTCATAAGGCCAACTGTCAGTTGATTCAGGACCACTAGAGAAAGCAATTATTTATTAGATGTGCATAAGCAGTACTGGGAAAGAGAGGTAGTATTTAAGCTTTTGCTAATGTAACATATGTTTTATAAATCTGAAATGCATTAAAGTGGGTATTGATGTGGAAAAATAGAACAGGATGATGATAATTACTAAAAACACTCATTATAGTAATCAAGAGCAGTAAAGGTCATGCAAATGTACAACATTCATAGAACAGGATATGAGACACTGACTTCTGTGGACGGAGGGCAGGGAAAGAGATGGGAGAAAATGTTAAAGGGGAGTGCAAAGGAAGGAAATGTGAGACAGAGTAAAAAGACAGCAAGTCTGTGTCATTTACGTCACAGCTGCCTTAAACAAGAGCAGCCAGGAAGATGTTTCAGAATTTTTCCATTTCGGTAGCACTGAAATTATTTATGTATGAAATTTGCAGAGAATCATGGCAATTTGATTTTAGAGTAAAACGCAGATGTTTGAATTCAAGCGCATAGAACTTGATCATGACAAGATGACAAAAAGGGAAACTGATGGGAACAAAATAAACTGAAGAGATCTGATTTTGTTACTACTAATTCCTCTGAATGGATATGAACATTATATCTCTTTGTCCTTCCGGGGACTTTGCGTCAGTCTGGCTACAAAGGAAGGTGCTCAGCAGTTAGAGGGATCTTCCTTCACATGCTCCAACAAAACGTTACTTGATCTTTCCCCTAGTCTCAAAGAGAAACCTTTTCCATTTCTTCCAATCAAGCCTGAAGTTCTCCATCCTCCTGCAGCTCCTCAGCAGAGCACAACAGAAGCTCAGTACAGTGCTGAACCCAGGGTACTGAAGTTCTCCTCAGCCCATGTGCTACTAATCCAACTGGAAATTTCCAGAGAGGCCAGGGGAGGCATCTGCCTAGAAATCTCCAACAGGAGTAGATATGTGTTTTGATAAATCCTGAAAACAGTATTCACTGCATTCAGATGTAGCAATTATTTGCTCCTGGCATATGTCTTAAAGAAATTTCCTTGAAGCTTCGTGGAATTCTTTTTCCTTCCCTGATCTGCAAGAGCAGAATCAGAGGTGTGTGGGCAATGTCGTGATTTAACAGGCTATTTGTCAAGCATGAAGTCATAAATATGGTTTTTATTTTACTTACTTAATTCAGCTCAGTCTCAAGAAAATAAAAAGCTTTAAGTTTTCTGGTTGAAATTTTGTCAGGAGATACTTCTTCAGGCTGAATTCTACACTATAAGTAAGGCTTAAACAACAATTGTTTTCTTTAATATTACACTGCAAAGATTTGATTGATTTATCCCACCTTCCTTTTAGTTAAGTGAAAAGTGAAGGAAATCAGTGTCATCCTTTACAAAGAGCCAAGGCTGTCACACCAACTGGTTTTGTTAGGTGTAAAGCTACAGGCATTGCCTAACTCTGCAAGTAATTTCAAAGACTGTGTGTAGGAGTTATCATGATGTCCTAATAATCCCTCAGTGTAAAAACATGTCCTGGAGAACTACTGACTGAAAAATAGAGAGAATAGAGAATATGCACATGCAAAAGCCAGCTATATCCTTACTGCCTTGGATGTGAGAACTAAAAATCTCAGATAGAGGTAAATTCCTGTTGTTTTTCTTGAGGTAATGCCAATTCCTTTAATCTCTGTCTCCCTGAAAATTATTTGTAAGTTTTTCTGCAAGCTAATGCTTACTGCACTGCTTACCACATGTTCCTTTATTCTTGTAACTCAACAGAAGATTTTTGGTGAAAAGCTTATGAAAAACACCCAACAGTACGAATTTGGCTCTGAATACACTTCAGCTCCGAATCAGCTGAGAAAAGCTACTACTGTGCAGTTGATCAGTCATCTATATTTTAAAGATTTAGCATTTCTCCTGAATTCTAGTTTACCTATCCATAAATACACATTAAAATAAACTGCTAATAAAACATCTACAGAATTTCACACCCCAGTGCTCTGCTTCAATTGATTCTTGAGATATACTATTCCCCTTAAAACACACAGAATTAGTAATTTGTTAGTATTGTTTTCCACCATAGGAAACATCTGATTTGCTGTAATTAGGCAAGGCAGCAATACATGCCATCACTCAGCAAACTGAACAGCAATCGACTTTTGTGATCGTTTGCCAATCTTCAAGCATTAATAGGAAGCCAACATCGTTTCTTTTGACGTAATCTCTGTACAGTAAATAGGGCACTTGTGCAAATTTGATGGGCTTCATTAAGGCTTGTGGAGCAAGAAAAAAAAAGGAAAAGATGGTGCAGTGTAATAGAGTGTAGCCTTGGGACATTCTATTCTGTGATAGTAGAGAGTTGCCAGGGGAAACTGCAAGATGCAGATGCCAAACATGCTTTGTAAGGGAAGAAACACAGATAGTGGAATGGTGTCCTTTCTTGCTCCCTTTTCTGTGTGTGAGTGCAGAGCTCATATCAAATGCTCATATTACACCTTCTGTACTGTTTTGAGTTGAAAGACTTACCAGTTTTAAATTAAGTGCTATATGAATACTTAGAAATTTGTTAGTAACAAGCTGCTTGGTTTGCCCAACAGCAGCTTAAGTTTCAACTGTGATGCACTCAACTTCATGGGTATCATGATTCACACTTGGCAGACTACAGACCAAGGAAGAAAAGGAGTATACATATAACCAACCTTCCTTCCTGCTGTTTTTTTTTGTTTGGTTTTGGTTTCTTGTTTTTATTTTCTTTATTTCTTTTTTGTTGTTTTTTTGGTTGCTTTTTGTTTTTTTCTTCTTTTTTCCCCCACCATCTGATTAGATCAGCTGGTTTTGTCCAAGAAATGCAATCAAATTTCTGAGATGGACTTGCAGATAAAGATATACCCTAAACTACTTTTTTATTTAAACTACATGCTACAATATATAAAGGTAAGATTTTTGATGTAACTAGTAACAGATTTTTTTCAATGTGATTTGTACCTGAATCAGGTACTTTCTTAACAAAAGCACATATCACACATCAGGAATGCAACTTCGAGTCGATCAATCAACAAACCAGATAGACACAAGTTTTCTTTTTGTTGCTTCCTTTTGATGTAGCTGATTAGATTTAATAACTGCACCTTGGCAAAACCAATTCCTCTCTTGCACAGGTGAGCAAAGCCGAGAGCACAGGGCAATCTTCCCATAAACACTGTAGCTGAGACTGCCATCATGGCAGTTATCAATAGATCAGAGAAAGAAACCTGCTTTTTATGAACATCCCAATGTTTTCAATGCAGCAGGAAAACCATAGCTGAGAATTTAAATCACATTCTTTTCTAATGTGGCAGCAGAAAGCCTGCTGCCTTTGCTTATAACACTCTCTCTTATAACACAATACCATACATATCACTGACTAGGCAAGGCAGGCTGGCACTTCTTAAGTGCTGCGCAATAGTTAAAAATACATAACCAAGACAAATACACAATAAAAATGAAAAAACCTCTGGGGGGAAAAAAATCCCACCCACACCCCTCATGGCAAAGAGACTAAATCCTTCCATTTATATCTAAAACACCAGCTGCCCCAACATACAGCAATCTCCCCTGGATCACCACTAGAGTTTTTTATCCAAGTGTTTTTAATTTAGAGTTGCATTTGTGAACATCCTCATAGTGCCAGAAGAATCCTGCCTTGTAATTAGCAACTCTGAACATAGCTTGTAGAATACAGCTGCAAACCTTGTGATTTTATCCTGTCTCTAAGGATAATCATAAGGAAAAATACTCCTTTCTTTATCTCACAGCCTAAGCCATCTAGTAAGCCTGTAATTCATCAGGTTATGGCTCACAATGATGAGACATGCTCTTATGTAGAAATTACATTTATGAGATGCTGAACTGAGCTGATCTTTACAATGAGAACTACTTAATCCATTTTGATTAAATCAGCAAAGCTCCTAGTGAAAAACAACTAGAATATTTGAGAGAGAACTACACAAGGGTGGATTCTCAAGTCAAAAGTGCCAGTTGCAACTATGTTATGGAAAGAAAGCCATTTCAACTAGGAACTCATGGATTTTCATAGATAATACCTAAATTTTAGATGCTCTGCAGTATTTTGGCTGCCACAGCCCTGTTTTAGGTCCCTCTTTTTATGCGTCTATGCTCTTTTCCCCAACACACATTGTACCTAGCTTTTATCTACTGCTTTTGTTTGGAGCAATTCAGAGGTGCTTGTATAGAAATACTATCTCCGTTATTGTCTTTGTGATTTACAGAGTGAGAAGGAGGCACAGTGCTACAGTGATTTATCTGCGAGAGTGGACAAGGTGAGACATACAGATGTGGGTGTTCTGTTCAGGAAATTATGTTGTTAGCTACACACAGGCACACAGTGATACACTTCATAAGCAAAGAATTACTGAAATCAGAAATCCATCTGTCTGAAATACCGCTACTAAGCCAAAAGAAGTGAAAATTAGCACCATCCCCCCACCAAAATATCTGAGAACAAGGCTTTTTCCAAAATACAGTATAAATGCTGTGTTAAATTGGAATCTCTGAGGAGATCACGGAAAAAACTACTTCAAGTGAAATAAAACTTATCAATTTTCAACAATTTCACGAACAGCACCAACAGATGAATAGGAACTTAAATTACTTTTGGTGGTTGAAGTATCACATTGTTCAAAGCACTCTAATTTACTCAAATATGCTGAGATTGCATTTAACTTTTTGGATTGGAGTGATGAGCAAGTTCTAGACCACCTGATGAAACTGAATAGGCACTAATCTTTGAGGGGCTTTCAGCAAACTGGCCTGCCCATGGCAGAAGGGTTGCAAATACATGGTCCTTAAGGTCCCTTCTAACTCAAACCATTCTATGATTGTCCTTTTTATTTTGCATTACCCAAGGGCTCATAAATAGAAAAGAATTCAGACTAATTCTACAAGAATTATTTCAGGTCTCAAAGTTATGGCTCAAGACACCCTATCATCCCTAGATGAACTGCCTAGGTTAGAATTCAATTTGGAGAGAAAATTAAGTTCAGCCATTATCTGTAATAATTTTCCAATCTAGATATGGAAGAGATAGTAATTCTGTGGAACACTAATGATGCTTCTCTTTCCAAATGTCGCAAAGTCCTGCAGATATGCTGGCTCATTGTCCGGATATGGTTTGGATATACACATACTTTCTGTGACACAGATTACTAGAATTTTGGACGGAGAAAAACTGATTTTCTTTCTTCTTAAACACGAGAGTGATTGAAGTATAGCATATTTGGCAATGCCAATGACCTCAAACATGGATAGCTTATCCTTATTCTTCAGGAAAGTGACAGTGGAGAAGTTCCAGGGAAGAGGAACTAGCTAGACTTTGTTCTTAAAAAATCAAAAGCCTAAATTACAAAACAAAGGAACAACCAAGGGAAGGAAGAAGTATTGTCTTCCCAGCAAGTTTTTGATGATGAAAACTGTTAGTAGCCTCACACTGGTCCCCAGCCATGCAGTGACACAAGGTCAGACAAGATGCATCCTGGCTGGCCACAGGTTAGGAGAGTATTTCTGAATAATATTCTGTCTGCACAAAAAAAAATAACACTGGGCAGTCAGAAAGGCCATTGAAACTCAAGTGCTCCACCTTACGATTTTTGTTTTTTCAGCCAGGCATCATTCTCTGAAGAGACCGAAATATCAAGAGCCATGTAATTGTACTTTGTACAATCAGAATTATCTTTTAAAATTTTTCCAATGTTTTATAAACGGGAATATGTACCGGAAAAATTCCCTCTTGTTGATAATGCATGAAACTCTTAGTGTATATAAAAGTGATTTTTAAATACTATATATTAATAAATACCTAAGCTGTGTTAAACAAACATACAATTTGTTGAAGAGACCACATACCTGTATACTTTTGGGAGCGACTATATCACATTCAGCAGAGATGATCAAATGAAAAAACAACCTGTAAAGCAGCTTGTAAAAGACATCCATTTAATAAAAAAATTACATTTTGTAAAGCTTCCTAAAGTACTCAAAGAAAATAAAGCTGTTGAAAAAAAAAATCTTAGGTAAATTTTTGCTCCTGAGCTCCTTATAGTGAACCTTAAGCAAGTGCTCGTGCTGCATGCCTTTTATATGGCAGGCAGACCAGATTGTGTGATGCAATCATTGTGTGAAAAATCATTAAAGGAGATTACAGAACAAACCAGTAATTTTTTTTTTTCAAATCACGAGATCCAGGTGGTGATGTGTAACCTCCTGCTTAGAGCTGATTGGTGTCTGAGGATTGGAAGGTAACAAGCATTGCAGCAGTTTAATGAAGTGGTTTCAGGGGTGGTTTGGGGTGAAGGGTTTACAAGCTGGAAGTTTAAGGCTCGGGCAAATTGGCAGATATTAGTTTAAAGTTGTGAGAAACTTGATACTAGAAGGAAAATGATACATGTGCTACTAGGTACTGGCATTTGTTTTTGTAACAAAAAGATTTTGACTGGGCAAAATGTATACTACTGCTCAAGTGATACAGAATTTTGTGTCTCCTAATTTCAAAATACTAATTTAGATGGATGGCCCTTTGGCCTAATCTAGAACAGCTGCTTCTGATTTAAAAGTTTTACTTATACCTACCCTTTTTATATTAAATGAAACAAAATAGATAATCTTTAATTAAACCTGATTTTCTTGCTTCTGCACTTTAGTATTTTGTCAGCTATCTGGGAAATCGCAATGTAAGTGGAATAGTACTCTTAATTCTGACTTTAACCTAGGTGATTTGTATGTTAATTAACTAAATGGAACATATATAGATTACTTAGCCCAGAGACTGAGAAACCTGGGGACGAGTTGGAATATAAAACTCCATATAGAAGTACACATGCAAGGAATTGTTGGACTGCTTTATATGGCCTAATGCAGCTTTCAATTGTATTAATCTGCTGATCTGCCTCAAACAATTTTTAAAACAAAATTTCCACAGGTTGGTTCTTTTGTTCCGAGTCAGTTGCAACTTGTGCAGCAAGAAGTTTCTATTTATCTTGTTTAATTCCTTGTTTTGAGTCTTTCTGTTCAGATATCAACGCTCCAGACATGTGGTCTCATAGGAGAAATATTAAGGCTACTTTCTGACTGCATAATACCATTTCTCCCCCTAAACCTTTTGCCTGTACTCCAATTATATCATAATGTTAGACACTGTTATTTCTCAGAGGAAACCCAAATTCTACAATTATTGCTTCTTTTAATACCTGTGTAAGTTCCAGAAACTTTTGGTCATCAAGTGTTTGATAACCCCTTATCAATCAAAAAGTCTGTCTTGTTCTTCTTATACCCTTTTACACTCAAAATACATTATTTTCCATTATCTAGTACTGCAAAAAAATTGTTATTGGTGAAGGATATAATATTTTGGCAATACATATTATGTTAATTGTTGTTTTGAAAGATATTCTAGTAGCTCTAATATGATGTTCCATGCCATGTATATCACTTCAAACATAGATTCAGGTTTAAACAAAATTTATTTTCTATATGCTTATATTTCAAATCAGATTTTCACTGAAGAATTAAATATTTGTTCCAAGCTGATGGCCTAATCATCCATGCTTGACACAACGAATCCTCAGTAACAGTACAGTACTACTCTATTTTTGAAGCATTTTTATCTGCTTTGTATTAGTTTCGAATGTATTCTGACAAATATTTCAGAATAACTCCAGTTAATTTAAATCATCACACCTTCAACATGAAGTTCATAGCTTTTTATGGGCCAGTCTCACCAGGTAAGGTTTTCCAACACAAACAGCAAGCGTATCCCAGTTCAACCTTTCTGTTCAGTCTGGCAAATACGCTATTAATACTGTCGGGGTGTTAAGTCTTTCTGATGGAGAAACAAACTGATTTCTGAATTGCTGGCAATCAACCTTGCTTATTTAAGGGCAGAACCAGCAATAGTAATACAAGCTTATAACTTGAGTAAATGTCTCTGATTACATCTGAGCATTCCTCCGTTGCATGTCTGCTAGATGCAATCTTGATATAAGTAACTTCACTGGGCATCAGAGCTCTGTGCTAGCTTTGCTTTGCCTCCTGGAGGGAAGGTTGGGATTTAGTTTGTACCTCTTGGGTTTTCAAATTAAATACTTCCAGTGTGATCTGAGTGTATCCAACATAACTAATTTCTGAATACACAGTGAGATTAAAAAAGAAACCATAATCTGAGATGTGAACAGCCCCATTCATTGCAAGACTGTTACCTCATGTAAATAGTATTTTAAAATATCAGCACTCTTCATTATTTTGTTACAAAAAGCATGTAAAAACAGATGGGAAGTACAATAGGAAGATTCATGCAATGTGCTCTGAGAATTGCTCTATTGAGAGAAGCATTTAGCAGCACACAGTAAAAGAATATTTTTTTCTTTTTTACTCTTTTTTTTAAGTTCCTCTAAAGAAGGAAGACCCAACTTTCAAAATTTCCTCTTGTCAAAGAGTGAGTTAAAGCAAGGGTCTGGCTCAGCTAAGTGGTAAGGGAGATTCAGACCACTGGAATCAGCTGCACATACAGGAAAAAGGAAATACATGTGATACATAAAATTGCTGCAACTGCCGAGAATGCATAGCAGAACAATTTTTTTGCTTTACAAACACAGGCTTACTGCAAAGCTGGGAAGCATGCAAAGCCTAGTTTAGAGCTGACATGATTAACCTTTGGCTTCATCACCATCACTGGCTAAATAACAGTATTTGCTGCATTCTGTGCTGTGTAATAGGTGAATCTTTCTGGTAAAGTCTGGTAAAGTGATGTAACTCAATCTCACAGTGGAATACCAAAGCAGCTGTGCTCATTTTACTTCTGTATTTCCTACTATCTATTGGGATTTCTGTTACTTCTAAAAAGGCAGTTGTAGAATTTTCCTTCTACTGATAAAGGATGATTTGCAAACACTCCAAAAGCAAATTTGGTCTTCTCTAGCCTGTACTTCTCAGAATTGCCTTCTGGAGTATCTTCTGTTTGTGCTGTGGTTTGAGAAAAATATATCAGTTGAGAAGATTGAACTCACTGACAGTAAAGGACCATTATGAGGAAGTTTTTTTTACTTTGGTCCCATTTTTTAAACTTATTTAATCATATTTCCTTAAAAACATACAATATATCCATTTGCCTGTAATATTATTGCAGTGACGTTCAAAAGGTCTAAGAAAGCCATTTTCAGATGTTTTCATTAGAGGTATTTAGCTGCCATCTTAAGCAGTAACTGTTGTGTCTCCTTTTTCTGAAACGGGAAAACCCAGCAATGAACAACATTAGGACTGTACCAAACAATTTTGCGGCACTTATGTGCATTAACTAAAATATGGTCATTACTTTTCCATCCCTTACGCAGAGCTTCATGGTTTTAGATGTATGTTTTGGATACATCTGACATACATCCGACTGGAAGAGTGCCTGTTGTAGTGCTACAGACAAATAATCAAAAGCAGAATCTCCAGGCCACATATCTCTGGTGATTTTGACATAAGGTCCTTTTGCTCTTCAACCTCATTTTGAATCAGAATTTTTTTTTTACTTGGTGTATGAAAAACATGGGGTTTCTGACTCCATTTTAACACACACCTATTAGTCAGCTTTAATGCAATTAACATGTAAGACATTAATTTTGTATCATCCTATATAATTAACAGAATGTTCTGTCCAATCTTTGTTTCACAGAAACCTATGTGTACTGTGTTAATAGCATTAACATTATGAGCTAAACCTAAAAGCTAATTAAAAGATATAACTTAACAAGTCCTGTTGTCCAGATTCTATTTTTTAAAATGTTATACAATTTAAACTAATTTAGTATCATTTATATAAGCCTCTTTTAATGGATTTTTTATCAGCTTTTTCCCTTTCCCCCAGGACTGATATTAGTCTGCCAGACCTATTATTGCCTGAATTAGATTTTTCACTCCTTTAAATGCTGGCTTCATTTCTCTTCCTGCCCTGCAAATGTTCTGTAGCATTCCAAGACAAGTTCTAGAACATCTTTGCTGGTTGATGTCTGCAAGGGCCTCTTGCAGCCTGTGACCAACATTTTCTGATTATTCTCCACTCAGAGAACAGCTGAAAATCACCATCAACCACAGTAATGAAAAGGTTGAACATTTCCGTTCCATCGGCAGTAAGCTGTGATGTAAAAGGTTCCGCTTCTTTTCCTTGCTGGTGAAAATAATGTTATCTTCCTTAAAACTTCTTCGTCTTTTTCCTCTTCTGCCATCAATAGCAGCTCCCATAGCACATGAATGAGTCACTGCTCCTGTCCCTATCTCTTTGTTCTAAAACTGGAAACAGAAGATGCTCTGGATATTCTAGGAACTGGGTATTGGTCCACACATTCTGAACACTTAGTAAACACTTCAGAGAAGGAAAGACAGAGGCTGCTGTTCTTGGAAGTCAGAAAGTACTGTGAAAGTGATATACTGTCAGTGTAACATTCAAACATTTAGCTCTGATGTAAAACTGGACAAAAAATGCATGTACTGGATAACTTTGTTGTTATTGTCTCTCTTCAGACTTCTCTCACAGTGCCATTAATGAGAACAGTACTTCAAAGACAAAGAAGAGATTAATCTAATGATCAACTCCTATGAACTGTTCATCTTAGATGGACCCTTGAGCCAAACTGTCCCTTTTTGAATGAGCTCATATCCTGGAAAATCCCATTAATTCTGAGGACTGACTGCCAGAATAAGTGTGAATCATGTACTGTGAAGTACTTCTTAATAAAACAAATAATAAAAATAAATTACTTCAAATACTGGAGGAAGATTCTGCAGTACACTTTCATTGCAGCAGTTGTTTATTGTGACTCAAGAAGCAGAAATTCTTCTGTAGAAATTTCTGCAATACTTGAACTCATGCTACTCTGTCTATAATTACTTTTTTTTTTAATGTAACTTGCTTGACTTTAACACTCTGCTTTGTTAGTTATTAAATTAATGCAATTCTGGCCTCAAAACAGTAGCCAAAGAACATGGAGCAAGGATTTTATATTCTTTGTAATTGAAAATTATAAGGATACGTGTCCAAGCCTATTAAAAAGGCAGTATGGCAAAAAGCTTCCAGAGTCATTTTGCAGTAAAAATGATAGGCTACACAATTGCCAAGGCGTTGATATGCTACTATGTTTACAATATATACCAAAGTGTAACAGTAATGGTTAGGGGTGCATGTGGAATCACAGATTGCCTGTAAAACTGGTTTATGAAGTTTAAATGCTGAGCTTTGTAAATAAAGTCACATTGATGAAGTATCAAGGGAGGACAGGATTGTATTGCCGTGAAATTCTGATTAGTTTTGACACAATACCAGATTAAATGAGCATATAATGGCAGGGTCTGTACTGGGAAGACTGCAGAAGGGAAGTTAAATGTTAGAAATATACACCGTAGTTTTTCCTTTTCCTGTTCTGTGAAATTTAGATTCCCTTTGCTATTTGAATCCTTTATGTGCGTTTAAATGCTTGATCATTTTTAGGGGCTGGAGAAGGAATAAACATATGCCAGTTATTTCAAAAATTACTGCTTAACAATCTTGTAATATTGAGAGCTTCACACTGGAGCAGATCTTGAAACAAGGCAAAATTATTATTATTAATAATATACTTTGGCTAGTCATGCTGGTATTATATAGAATCCCATACACACACAATCACTCTTCAGACTCACTATTTTTCTGCTTTTGTGAAATCAAGCATTTTTGATATCACTGTTTATCTCAGCTGTCAGGGTAAATTTCATGGATAAGGACCAAATATTACTTGTTCCTCTGAGATCTTGGTTAAAGTGGAGTAGGGACTTGAATAAAATCGGCAAGATTGAGACCAACAGTAAATCACAGATATATTATGCTTTCTGCTTTTCTTACAAGATCAAGTAGTAAATAAGCTTTATTACAAGATGCCACATAATCGGGTGGCAGAGGCTTTCAGTGGATATAAGAAAGGATTAGACAAATTCATGAAAAACAGTGTAAACCGTTTGTCTGTAAACAGTGTCAGGAAGATGCAAAGTTCTGCCCTCTGCTATCTCTAATACAACTGGAGTAATGGTGGAGTAGAAGGGGTGTAGGTGACTGAAAGCCACCAGGTTTGGGTGTTCTATCTAAGCTGCATTTCCAGCTGCTGTTAGATTATTAGGATAAATGGATCATTGATTTGACTCAGTAGGGCATTTTTTTATGGTCAAATAAGGATGATTGAAATGCATAAGAGTCATTAAAATAAGATTAGTATTAAAAAAGGACAAAAATTAGCTTGGTAACACAGAAGATAAGGTAAAAAAATTCTTATAATGGGCACTCAACCACAGTGAATGTTGTAAGGTCAGATAAATAATATATAGGGAAAAATAATTAGAAATACATAAATGCAGAAAAGAAAATACAATAAAATTAAGAGAAGAAAAAAGCAACTTGTCACAAATAGCAGAGAGAGAAATGTGAAGTATAACTGTTAAGAATCATAAATAAAAATTAATAACCATACCCAGAAATGAATGTAGAAATGAATGAGAGAATTATGACTTCAGATTTGTGTGCCACTATTAATCATAAATGAATAGATTATCTAGAATAATCAACAGATGAAGTGAAACTGATCTCATTGAAAATGTCCAGCTTGACTTCACATGCTGGGTAGTGGGGTCAAAGATTCAAAGTATCTGAATCCAGTGCTCCAATACAGAAAAGTGTTGAGGATCTAATTTTGCAATAACTTTAGTAGCATTAATCCTCAAAATTCCTTTAAAGTAAACACACATGCAAAGTCAAGAGATCTAATACACTCGGCTACTTAAACAGTGCTTCATTTTAAGTATCTGTATAACTCCACAGACTTTAATTAATTCAGCTGTATTTAAAGTTAGTAATACTCAATCTATTAATTTTGCTTTAAGTATAGTTCTGAATACCTCAATAAGCAGAGTGGCGAGGATTTGCAGAAGAGTGATTAGAGCTTGGAAGTTTGTTACCATGAAGGACTGAATGAGCTAGATACAGATCCAAGTTCTGTTCTGAGTTATACTGCTGTAAATCCAGAACAATTCTACTGATGTCATTGGGCTGTGGGGTGAGACAGACAGAAAAGCATATGCTTCAGTAC
Source organism: Grantiella picta (assembly GCA_013397955.1). Lineage (NCBI taxonomy): Eukaryota > Metazoa > Chordata > Aves > Passeriformes > Meliphagidae > Grantiella > Grantiella picta. The sequence continues at coordinate 1,369,317 of VZRM01006908.1, forward strand.
AAAAAGCTAAAAGAAGTCTTAGGCTAACACAGGATATGATTGGACAAAGTCAATTAATGTTTTTGCTCTAAAAAACAAGCAAACACTTTTCTCTCCTTCCAAGTATGCTGTAATAAAACAAACTAGTCGAATTAGATATCCAGCCATCAAATTTCCAAACAAGAAAACATGTGTGCATGTGTCTACAGCCCATCTTCACCCTTTGGGAAGAAATCATATTGCTTTTACATGCAAAGGATGAATGCAAGTGCCAGCACCGCAGCAGAACTCCACAGCACACTTAACAGGGGGAGACAGGAAACTGCACAGTCCCTGGTGCATCTCTTCAGTCCTCTCAATCTCCCTGACAATTCTGTGCATCAGGCTAACCTGCTCTTGGGTGAGAATTTACACTACTCATAGTGTTAGTGAAGTTATCCTGGATTAATATTGCTGAAATCAAAAGTTTCTAGATGTTGAAGTAGTTCTAGACTATGGAGTCTGCTACGACAAGAAATTAGAAGCTATAGACAAAGACAGCAAAGACATAGGACTTAGGGCAGATAATAAGGCTGGGTGCAAACTCTTTTGAAGCATCATTTAATAAAGGTGATAGAATGACATAGAGCCCATCAACAAGAGGAATTCTTCAGAGACAAAAGAAAAGAATGAAGCTTACATTTAAAGAAAGGCAGGTGTCAGCTGGACATCATGATAAACCTCATTTATTTTACACTCTATATCCAGTTCATACTATATCATTGCACAATTAAGAAAAGTGGGCTAGACAAAGCACTAAAAGATATATGTATTAAGGAATTCTGCAGTGCAAATGGGAATAAACTGGGTTAATCTATAAAACACCATAAATTTGAATTATGTGGGTTCACAATTTAGAGCAAGAAGAATTTATCACATTTAATCAATCACAACTCTTCTAGTTACATTCTTTGTCATCTCCTTGGTGTATTAGTAACCAAGTAAGAGGATTAGATCACATCCCTCAAAAGCAGTAATACTCTTTTCAAACCCCCTCATTAAAATGATCTCTTGCTAGATATTTTCCCCAATGAAAAGTATTTATTCCATCACTATTGCTAACAGTCCGATTGATGAAAAAATAAGTTCCAGACTTAGAGGTTTGACCTGGACAGTGTGCTCTTCAAGGTTTATCAGGTGCCTGAGGTGTGAGCTGTACCATTAAAAATCAGTTAGACCTGACTCACAGCTTGTGAGGTCAAACCTGTGCACAGGCAAGAGGCTTCACTCTGGATATCATAGTGACTCCCAACTTCAGCTACCTTCAACTGCAACTACCAAGGGAATATCTTCAAGCTGTGAGTGCCATTTCTGCACCACAGACTTGGCAAAAGCCAGACTCACTTCAGTAATTTATCTTATATTGTTAAAAAAAGGGTTCTCATTTTAGTCTATGATTCTACAGCTCAAATGGGATGCAAATAGAAGAGAGTATTTTTCTAACTCTGATAATTATATGTTTAGCTGTGTTAATCCCATGCCTGCAGTATTGTATAACAAAGCAGCTAAGCATTCCTCACAGGGCTCTGCTGGGGTTTTGAAATCGTCTGAGGTTAGATCTTTCTTTACATTGAGATTTTGTCATTATACTTAATGAAAGGCAACTAAGCAAGCAAACAAACCCACAAAGCCAGAACTCCAGGTTGCCTTTTAGAGTATCCAGGCCTATTTATTGTTAAAAAATATAATTTTTTGAAAAATAAGGACTCGCTGTATTCTTAATTTTCATTACAAATGAAAATATTACAGCTGAAGTGATTGTGCTTGCCCTGGTTTAGGAAACGTATTTTCCAATTTAGTGCTCCCATGCTGCTGCTTGCTTCTGCCTCCCCCTTCCCTTGTGAGGGTGGCTGGAGAGGAGAACTGGAGAACGAAAGATCACAGGTTGAGATAAGAAAGAATTACTGGAAACAGCAATGAGATAATAACAGTAACTGCAACAGTACTAATGAAAGAGGGTAGAAGAGAAGGATCCACATGGAAAAAACCAACCTGGTAATAGACAATATCGGATGGCTCCCTCTGCCATGTTTTCCCCACCCCCAGCAATGAAGTGGGGTGTTATAGAATAACCTCTGTGTCCTGACCATGCCCCCATCTGGTTACTGCAAAAAATTTACCCTGTCCTGGCTGGAACAAGGACAGAGCTAGAGCATCAAACATTAAACATCCAGTGAATCAGGATTTCAATAAAGTGGCAGAAGGGTACAAAAAAACCCTAGCGAATGTAACATGAATAACATCAAAAGCCTGAATTCAGTGAAATCAGTGGGAATTTTACCATTCAACATGACAAGATTCCACTGAAACAGAATACTTTGTTGCTATTCAGTATTTATTTTTTATTTATACTCTGGTGCTATTTGCAGTCTTGGTATTTCATTCATAGAAGATTTGGGAGTCCCAAAACTAATTCAAAAGTTTACACAAATGAGCGCTGGTTTCATTTTGTCTTATTATTCATTATTTATTAAGACTTTCTTGTAGCAATGTCATGTATCGACTCAGAGGACAAAAACAATAATGTGACCCAGTAAGTGACACCGTATTTCATGTAAGTGAGCACAGAAAAAACTATCTAAAAGCCAAAATTTATTTGCACAAACTATTTGGTGAAGAATTATGACTAACAAGAACATTGAAAAAAAGTCTGGACCATCTCAGAAGGTGGCAGAGTAAAACGCAGCCAAGCCCAAGATAAATTAGCCTGTGCAAAGTGCTGTAGTGCCACAGCTGAGCTGCCACTGGTTTTCAAGCTACATCACATCAGGCTGGCTTGAGTACTTCAAGTTGTTACAGCTTGCTGCTGTCTTGTCTAAATAAACCACTTACAATAAATTATTCAAACAATTCAAAATCTCAGAACACATTAGTTTAATAATAGATACTAACTCCAGCAGTTTCCAGCTGTCTGCCACTCCTTACTATGCACTTTAAAAATATTTTTAATTAACAGGTTTAATTATAGTGACAACATAGAGACAAACAATCTTTTACAAATGTTTGAAAAAATAGAAAAAGAACAAATTTAAATAAATTAATACATGTGAGTTATTTCTTCTCTATGGTACTCCTGTTTGAAACGTTCAAATTAAGACCAGGAATTAATTTGCTGCTAGCAATTTCTCCAGTTTTCTTTTCTCTTTCTGCCTAGGTTTCCCTATGGCTGAATGGCAGTAGTGTAAACTAGGTCCAGAAGGAACCTACAGTTCCTTCTGGACCTAGTTTACACAGTTTTGTACTATGTGATGTTCTACTGGGTTTCCTATGCGAAGCTGCCTTTCAACCAAATAAATCAAATACAGTGTAATAAATCCAAATACTTTTTAAATGCTCAGCCTGATTTCCATATAACTTGAGAAAAACACTGCCATTTTCCTCTTCTGACTGAAATTAATTTAAGAGGAAGCAAAATCTGCAGAAAAGGAGGGCTCTGTGTTCTGCATAGAGCACCTCCCCCCACACTCCAATTTCTGCCACTGCTTGTCACCAAGTGTCTAAAAAAGCAAATGCAGAAAAAATAAATATTTATATTAACATCTAGAACAACGTGAAATAGAGATAGAAATTAAAATCTGTGGATTTTGGTTCCTTAAATGGAACACAAAGCTTCTCTTATATGACAACTTTTCCCCTCATGGAACATAATCTTAACACAGCCTTAGGTCAGGATAAAAATATTAAAGACTACATCTTCTGTTGGGTGTCTGCTTCCACTTGAGAAGGCCTCCTTGCCAGGAACAAATGCTGACAATTTGATCTGCTTTGGGATCCACTCAAGACTCTGCTTGCCCAGCTTTTGCTCTGAATTTTAACATTACAGCTGACCAATTTCTACTACTAATGTGCTGATTTATGTTTGAGTTTCAAGTTCTGCTTCTCTCTCTCTCTCTCTTTTTTGTTTTTTTTGTTCTAATATAAAATCATTGTAGCTTCTACCAAACAAAGTTATGAATAAGAAAATAAGAAAATTTTGTGCATTCCTGAAAAACCAAGGCTTTTTCATTAAATTACCCTCAATGATGCAATGTTTGACTCACTCCATTTGGGATTTGGTTGATGCTGAGTGAACTTGCTGATCTGCTACAAAACATATTGTGAAAACTCAGCAAGTACCCTGGATCTACAATGCTTCTGTTTTCTTATAATGTGATTATGAAAGTATCTCACAGAAGCTTCGTAAAAACCAACACGTCAAAGAATTACAAGACTGTAATTTACATTACAGTGGAGAGAAGACAGACAACTGCTTGGACAAAAATTAGAGGAGAAAAAAGCTATTTCTGGGATAGGGCCAAAGGGCCTCAGTAAATTATATTCAGAAGTAGGCTGAACCTAATTTCTTTGTTTGTTTTAAAAGCCTCACTGAGGATTTATGTAGCTTGCAGTGCTTGTCAGTAGTTTCAAGTGGCCATGTCCACCCAAACTGCAAGAAGATTTCAGTCACATAATTATCTTTTTTAATTTTCACAATCTAAATCATTGTCTGTACCTCCATACACATATTATTGAAAAAGGACAGAAAAGTTCATATGTACTTCAGGATTTTAGAAAAGTAAATTTCTGCAAAACTTGAAATAATTATAAAGTCTTTCCAGGATTTGTGTTTGTTTTTTCAAATGCCAGTGAGGGTCTGTATACATTATAGAAATATATTTATATAAAGCAAAACAGGGAGAAAAAACCCTCAATACAAATGTGTTGAAAATGACACATTTTTCTACAGCGAGTTTGTTCAGCTGCTGTCAATAAGGTCATTATTTAACTGTTTTCTAGATGGAGACAGTTTATCTTATAAAAACGTTTTATTTTGTTTTTTTAAAGGACATAGTTTAACTTTGGCTTGGCTTTTGCTGTGGAGTACAGAAAATCCTTTTTCTACAAACAAAATGTTCTAATTTACTGCCCTCAATAAGATCCCCAGGCTTGCTTAAATTGTTCAAAGTGTTAGAGGTGCAACCCATGCCAAAAACTATACTAGAATAAATATTGCATATATTTTCAATTTGTGGTTGAATGTAATGCAAAACAATTTTGGTTGTTAGGCACATTGCAGGCAGGCTGTGCAGGCTTCCCACACACATTGCTACCAGAGCACTTCAGTCCTGACAGTTAACACCATATGATGTTCCACTCTTGAATTACCTTATGAGCAGCAACTGCCAGCTTGGTCTGCAAGTTTTGGGATACTCAAACCCTGCAGACCAGATGACTTGTTAGGTTTTTCGGTTTGTTTTCCTTAGCACCATGCTCTTTACATGCCATGAATGTCACCTCGCCATGAAGGATTTCTTCTGCATACTTAACTTTGCCTCCTGGAATGCCAATTTTTCTCAATTTACTTTCATTTAAAATCATGGGACACCTTTCAAAGTGAAGCCACTGGATTTTTTTCTCCAGCTTCTAGTAATATAATAAACTTGTGTTTACTCAGACTATGAATATATAAAGTGGTCTTCAGTCTCTTTCTAAAATTTCTTTGCACTTAAGAAAATGGTTAGCTGTCTGTGTAAGTTGACTCACTTGACTATTAGAAGAGATACACTCAGTACATTGAAAGGGGAATGGCCCAAAAAGTGCCTCAGACAAAAAAAAAAATTCTTCCGCCAGCAGTACTGGAAAGAAAAAGCAGCAGGTTGTGGGAAGGGAAAGGGTAGTATGCCTGGTTTTATGCATTAACTTAAATTTATATTGGCTCGTTCTTCATTACACACTACACATTTTCCAGTTTTGTTCCACAGTAGTCAGATGGAGAAACCTTAGAGGATGGAGAAAACAGGCAAAGTAAGGATAGGCTGCTTTGGAAAGACACGGAAGACCAATGAACACTCTATTCTATTCTATTCTGCATTGCCCTGTATCATTTGTCCTGTGAGAGCTCAGCGTCACTTGTGGCTTTGGACCATTTGTCATAGCAACCAAACAAATTGGCACATACCTAACAAGGCAAAGTGTTGTCAAGTCATACTTCCCTCAGCCTCTTGCTGTCACAAAAGATTTGTAATAAAGACTATAAATAATAAAGCCATAGCTGTAGTTTACGCACAGAGAAAGAAGCTTCAAAAAATCACTATTAGCATGTACATGTAGAAATAATTTTGGAAATCATTTTGGAAATGTAATCTGTACACATGTAGGCTTGGAGAAAGTCATTAAATTAATGGTGTCAGCAAGTCTACTTACCACCTACACACCAGTAAAATCAAAAATAGAGAAAAACATATCCAGCTGAAGCAGTGTAGGGAATACTAATTTAATTCAACATCCTTAAGTATTTTTTATTATCCTAAGACAATTTATACTGAACTCAGATTCAAATCAAACTCTCTAGGCATTCAGGGTGTTTTCAGAAACAAGTCCTGCTGCAAGGTACCACCCAAGAGCATGTTGGCTTTTAGATGGGCATTCAAGTAATTTTTAAACACAAGATCCTCTTTAAAATGTAACATCAATAGAACTCATTCATTTAGATCATCTGATACAGATGTAGCTTTTCCTGCCTACTTTGTCCAGTGTTGCTACAAGAACCTCTCTTCTCCTCAGCCTTATGCCTCTACCAGAGCTGGAATTTTGTAGTTACTGCACAGATTAAGGTTAGATAACAGCACCTGTCCTTAACTACCTTAACTATTTTTTTCGCACAGTTGTGCTCTTTCCATCTGGTTTTGGAAAGTATGAAAGAGGTGAACATGGCAATTTGACAGTCTTTGCTCAGCATTGCTTGAATATGATTAATTTCTAAAATTTAAAAAAAAGTACTTGCAGGAAGAAAATAAACTAATAGAATGTTGATTTTATTCCCTCTACAAACATCCTGCTTAAGTTTATTTGTTAGATGTCTCTGAGCGTTTACTCAGTGAGAGAGATTATATTCACCCAGACAGATTTCCTTGGCCCTGGCTCGTTCTCAGGTCTTGCCTCTGTTTGCCCAAACGTGTTCATCAGGTTCATGAGGATACAGAGCCCAGCCTTTTCAGCCCAACAGTTCTGTCATTGCCATTAATGGCTCTCAAATGTTTGCTAAAGTGTGACAGGTCTTCAATGCATCCTCCTTCCTTGTTTTTAATGTTAACGAAAAGAATTTATCTGAAAAATAAGCTTCTCATAAACCCAGTCTATTTTGTTGGTTTGCTGAGCCTCAGCTCAGAGCAGCTACTTGCTTCCCTGTGTTGCCCTCTATCCTTAATATCCGTTCCTCCCACCTTTTCATCCCTTTGTTAAATAATGTCCATCCTGTTGTCAGTTTGTTTATATTTGGCCACTGTTTCAAAGGACATATTTCATTGCAAGAAACTCCTGCATGCAGATGCACTTGGATGGACAATTGCCCACCAGCATCTTTCACCTGTGCTTCCTCTCTGAGCAGCAAGAGAAATGAGGTGAAATTGCAGCACTGTCCTGTACTCATTACAGGGCTCTGAAATTTTATCTTTATCCTGGCTCATACTTTTCCTTTCTTCAATCACAAATACTGATGTGAGACACAGAAAAATTGTGCCATTCACACACTCATCACAAGTAGATACAGTAAGATAAGAGTTCAATTATCCAGAGAAAATGATCCCGATGTACCTTGTTAAAGGCACCAAAAGGAAGCAGCAGACATCTTAGCTGAGAAGACAGTCGTGCCTCAAATGGCCATCAGAAAAGGAAGAGAGGACTGGGAGAATATTGATTATGTGGCAATTTAGGAGGGAGCAGGACTGAGGAACTGTTTAGGTTGACATAGTTCAACAATCTTTTCTACCCTGTGACAATCATGCTAATCCTCTGTATGAGCCTGACAGGCTTGTTCACCCCAGCCTGGCTTCCCAGGTAAAAAACCTGCATCAAAAACCTGTATGAAAAATAGTGTTTTGTTACAGCATTGCTGTTTTGGGGGTGAATCACACCTAGCCATCCTTCCATAGGAAAATAAGGCAATATTCAAAGACAATAACTTGCCAAAGAAAACAGAACAAATTATTCCTGTGGCAATCCCCATGTTAGGCTATAAAACAGTGTGTCTTGTGCATGGGAAAGAAATTAAAAGTGTTTTTAAGTGTAAGGATTTTGTTCATTCACCATTCAGGGAAAAGAGTTTTCACACAGGGGAAAGAAAAAAAAGCTTCTCTGTGTTGATCTGGTTATATGTGGCAGGGGAATCCTACCTGTTCTTGCCATGGAGCGAAAAAGCAACGTAATTCTGTAATTTGCAGACAATAAAATAACAGGAGAAAAAGAGCTGAAAAAGAGAATCATGCACTACAGGAATCCTGTTGTATGTACAGGATTACTCTGTTACTCACTATTAAGCATTTTGATTTGGAGGATAATAGAGGAAACACAATTCAGCTGCAACAAGAATCAGTACGTAAATTGCTTAGGGCAAAGATCATGTCGGGGTCTTTTTGTATTTACACATATCCCAACCACCGCTGGAATTTTAGGAGACTAGCATAACACAAATGTTATTGCTTCTAGTACTACATCTATGGTAGTAAATGCTATGAAAATGTTTATAGGAAACAGAAACAGGAAACTGATAAAAATCTTCTGTAAATGAAATTAAAAATGGCTGTAAATTACATGGGGTATATTGAGATTATAGCATTTGGTCGTGTAAACTTCCTCACTCATTTGGATCATTGCTGGCTTAAGCTTGGAATGGCAGGTAAGAGGGCTGACATTAAATGTTGATCCTATTATCATGAGAGCTATATCACCTATTTTATTATGGAAAGAGGCTAAATGATGACCAGTAGTGATCTGTCAGCCCAGGCTAACATGCTGTATCTGGCATAGATCCATAGCCATCTCACAGTTCCCTCTGCAATCCTGACAGCTACCCCTTTAGTCTTGTGCACAGCCTTGACACTGTGAGTGAAAAAGATGCCTCAGCTTTGGGATTATGTGGATCTCTGCTCTTCAGCATGGCTTCATTCTGATTCTTGGGTTTTCAGCATCTCCAAGCGGCTCAGAATTGCAGCCTATCATTGATTGCTGCAAACGATAGAGCAGAGTCACAACCAGTCACAAAACTGGGAAAATAGTCCCTACAAAGTTGAATTTGCATCATGCTGACAGTGGGCTCATCATTCAAACCAGACTGAGCCTGGACATAAATATCCATTTCTGTGTTATTGGAAATTTCTGAGTCACATCCTTTCTTGTGATAAGCTTGCCACCCTGAGGAACGAGACCCCCACCTGTTGCTAAGCTCTAAGCAGCTCCTCTTGCCAAGCGCTAGACCCAAACTCTTAACAACTTCTCTCTTGAGTGTGGTACTGTTGTCTTTTTCCTCCCTGCTCTCTCCCTTCTAGACCAGTTACCCCTCGAAGTATCAAGTGACAACATTCCATCCAGGCATTAGTTTCTCAACTCTGTGTTGCATCTGGTATTTATCCCATTTCCCATGCTATCGTGGAAAGGGGAGGAGGTACTTTCCAACACACACTGCTCCCCCAAACTTTTCTATGGATTAACAATATGCCAAATTTCCCCTCCTCCAGTGTCCTTTTATCTGTTTCCCTTTTCAAATATGAAGTTACGCAAAGATGCCTTGGCTAATGTGCTGACATGAGATTTTCATGTCATGCTGACATGCTGTTACCTTGTAGAGGAGAAATCAAACTACATCTTGTTGTTTAGGAATTAAAAAGCATGTATTCTTCTCTCTTCCCTGTGTATTTCCTTGCCAGCTTCTGATTTGATTGCTAGCTTGATTTTTCGTCCTTCTTGCACACAGCACTCTGCTGAAGGATTCTGTGTATTTTTTGGATGCAGAATGCTGTAATGTTCCACCCACTGCATTGCAGTTGTGATTGAGAAATAGTTTGTAAAATATATGGGACTCCCATAAGATCTGAGACACTATTATAAATACGTTTAATACTAATATCCTATGATAATGTTTATGTAGGAATCATATATTGTGTTAAATATTGACATTATTTCTCCCCACAAGGACTGTATTTTCCTCCTTCATTTGAAGAGGTTCACTATGTTCTTATTTCAGTTCAGTTTGATGTTCATGAAAAGAGCTAGACGCTTTTTCCTTAGCTACTGCTCTCCAGCTGAAAAAATTGTTGTATAAAAATACGCTTCATGCCTGAAAGGCAAAGCTTGCCTTCACTCTAAGCCCAAGTGAGAGAAATGCCCATCTGAGAATGGTCCTCTGCTTTCTGGGCAAGTCTGGCTCGTGAGCCATCGCTATATGGGATATAGTGGAGCTCACAAAAAAATCTTCTCAGAAACAACTATCCTAAAGCAGTTCTCTCGGAGTCTAAAGGGTAAAGCCCGAGCCATTAAAAAATGTCAAGAGGTGGATATAATACTGTAGAGAATATAAAATCATGCTCAGATTTTCTCCAAAACATAGGCTACAGTCACAGGAACCAAAGCAACCGCCTAATTTAATTGTATTGTCAGAAGATGAAATTTTCACATTCCATACATTTTATGTGCTCCAAAATGATTTTTTTCTAACAATATGAGTATCATCCTTAGTGATGGACCTTTATATGTTAATTTAAATAAGATTTTCTTAATTGTTTTGCAGGAGTTTATGGTTAAGGAGCCACAGTACAAAGAGGAACAGCTTTAGACAAGTGTCTTGCTGGAAGGGGAGGGCAGGCACAAGGAAAGGGAGGGAGTTGAAGGAGGCAGAGAGAGGGAGGGAAGGAGAAAGGAAACCAAACTCCCTCTCTTCATTTCTATCTCTACCCATCCCCACTGAAGCAGAAAGTGATGTAATAGTTGTTTGGTTGTTTTGGTTTTTTTTTTCGCACAAAACTTGCAATAGATTTTGCCTCCAAAAACTCTTATACCTGGTATAGAGAGGAATGTTATAACAACAGAATTCATGACATGTGCTTCTTTCTGTATTGTTTATTTGAAAAACTAGCTCTGTCAAGAACTAGTTTTTTATGTGAAAAAAGTGCTCACTTTATTTTCTGGCTAGACACAATTCATTGTTTTCCTATGGGTGATGACAGCTCTCCCCCTGTTACAGCTGAAAGCTGGCAAAGAGCTATTTGATGATGATAGGAAAAAATCCTATGAGACAAGCAGAGAAAATCTTTAGCCTGATCTAGAAACTCCTCTAGAATGTGAAAGGCAAAAAAGATGTTTATTTACAGGTTAGTGAGGTACTACAAAACAAAGCTGAGTGAAGAGTATTTTGACATTTGCCTCCTTCTTATTTATACAAATAATTTTGGCTGTGCCTTTGAAGATCTCTGTTATGAAAAGATTTCTAAGTGCAAATCATAGTTTGGGCTTTAGTCTTTTGAGACTTAGAGTCCCTGCCTGTAAGAATAAGATAATTGTAACTGTATAGATCATAATACTATTTTATGTTAATTTGATACAGTACATTTTACATTGATTTGATATTTACATGTATGGGTGCACCTATGTAAAAGTCGCTAGAGAAAACTAAGTATTACATTTCCTGCTGTATATTATGTCTCATAATCTTTACATTCCTTCTTTTTAGGTGATGAACCGCTCATGAAACTTCCTGAAAAGTCAGGAAACCTTTACTGGAGGGCTGTGATAACAGTAATCCAGTTGTGATTCAAATTCAGAAGACCTTTTATTCTCCTATTTCTATCCATGAGGTAAAATGACTATGTAGAAAATAAGAAAGGTGAGCCTCTGCTCAACAAGAGTTATTTCTTTTGAGTTAATATCATAAAAAAGGCTCCTTACATGAAGTGCCAGGGCATTCTGCAATTAATAGCTAAAGCAGAATTCAATATTTATGGCCTTTGGTACAAAGGCTGATGAAGGATTCACAGATTTATTTGCAACAATTTGCAGAAGTCATACCAAACATCCTTCACCAGGAATAATCTACTCAGTGAACTCGGTATCTTGCTCTTTGAAAGGGACGTGGTGGTGACAAACCTGTCTAACAGTTGTTTTCATTTTGAAAGATGATAGAGTGATTGTAATAAAAGCAGTGAAACTATAACAGGCTTTCCTCTCTCTCTGTTTGGATGTTGAAGCCAACATTCGACACTGATTTGAAACAGATCTCCTAGAGTACTTGGGAATCTTGCCAGGTATTTATCATCTTGACCAAACCCAGCATAATAAATCAGAAAAAAGTAATCACATTTGATTTTTGGTTATCCCCCTCTTGAAGGAGGATTCTGGTCTAGGTGGCTTGACAGACCTGAACCTCAACATTTGCCTATTACGTCACATTCTGCAGTTCTTTGCTGCTTTAAAACCACAGTATATATAAATGAAGCAAAACTAAAACACCTGGGATCTGAGAAAATCTAAGGAGTGGTGATTTAGATTTTGCAAGAAAAAAAATAAAGCAGGTATATGCATCTTTTTTTTCAAGAAAATATTTACTCCTGTAATTTAATGTGTGTAAAAAAAAAAAAATTCCCACTTACCTCAGTCATCTCCAAGAAAAATTCTGTGTGGAATCATTATGGAGTAAGGCCTTTATCTGTAAATCAGCAAATAATTCATGTATATGAGCAACTTAAAACTAAAGTATGCAGCTTTAAGTACATATCAACTCAAACCATCTAAAGTTCTTTCTCAGAACAGAAAGCCAGAAAGCTACCTATGGAGCCTTTTTTGTGACTCTGTGTATGCCTGTCAGCAATGGATGATGATCTGTGGCTAAGTCAAGACCTAAAAAGAACTGACAATATTTTGTCTCACCTTTTTATTTTCCACTGTATCCCTGATGCTAGACTCTGTGTTTACTGGTGTTTGCTCTTAGCTTTCCCATTTTTCCCTACAAAATGACAGCATCTATTTTTGTTCTCCCATCACCCTAAAGTATCAGCATAGTGCTACACGATACTATAGCCTTTGGTGAACCCTGAAAATACTTGAAATTTTAATGGTGCTTATTTCATTATTATGAAACAAATCCAGGGTCTCACATCAAGGTAATTAGTAAGCTGATTGTTTGGTCCCATCCAGAATCACATCTCTGTTCAGACACACAGTGAGAAATTTCTTCGATACCAAGCTTTTCAATTTCAGCTACAAAAACTTAATATAAAATACTGACACCAAGGAACAATTTCTGTGTTTTGTAAAACCCCATTTTCCTGCACACATGTACAAAGGCTAGAGATAACAATTTTTAAAATTACAAATATAGGCAGCAAAATTTGCCAAAAATAATTTCAAATATGTTTTAATGAAAATAAAGTGGTTGAAGCATGGCTTTTCAATTGCAGCCCTGTTAGGAAGATCAACTGTAGCCCACTTTCATGAAACATGCATTCAAAAAAAAAAATCAGCCCTAAGCTGAAAAAATTTTGAGCAAAATATATTTTCCATTCAGTTTTCAGTGTTTTTCTGATGTGTTCTCATATCTATTTTGTTATCAGTTTTCAATATCTGGTAACAAAATAGATATGAGAACACATCAGAAAAACATTGAATATAGTTAGATTTTGAGTTAACTATTTATCCTGATTAATTATTAAATTGTTGGTGTATTCTGTGGGGGGCTTTTTTAGATCCTTGATATATAGCAATGTTCAAAAATTCTTCTTAATACAGAGGAAAAGAATGTGACAGGAAAGGCCTTAGTGCAGAATAAAAGACAGTTTTAAGCTAAATTGTGTATTTAATGCTAATAGATGTTCCATATTAATGGCACAACAAGAAACCAGTACGTGAGGCTTTCGCATGCAAAAAGCTGCAGACCAGCTTTCCATGGCTACTGCTCCTTGCCTTTCACACCCGCCTCGTCTGCCAACTGGATCTATCTTGAAGGAGAGACCTTAAATTCCTGCAAGCAGACTGTAAGGCACATGCAGTAGCAGCAGTGTACTGACATTTGCTAAGCACCAGCGTCCCTCAAGTGACTGGGAGCGAAGCCATTGACGTCACTGAACAATAGGCAAAATATTTCCTCCTCCTCCATAGTCCTGAACTGTAAACACCCAGCTTGCACACAGCAGGCTGAACATTTGGGGAGAGGCGGAGAGGGAGAATGTGAAAAACTCTCAACTGATGCTGCTGAAAACAAGCAGCTGTTCCTGCATAACCAGTCTCTCCTTATTTCTTCCATTTTGTTGTGGGGATTGCTGGTTCCCCCTTAGTGTAGGTCACACAGTAAAGAGGAAAAAGCTAAAATAAACTATAAATAGAACTGTGTCTACTGAACTCACAAGGAATTTTATTAAGTAAAATGCCTAATATTAATTACAAGGGGGAAAAAGCACACTCTTTTTCTCCCTCTTTCTGTGTCTGTTATGGATAACTGCAGTATTGTACCAGTCATCCATGTGTTTTGGACAAGGTGTGGTGGGCTGAATGTAAGTGAATTTCCAGCTCGGTCATCCTCTCTCCATGCGGCTATATTATTGCAAGCCAGAGAAAAAAAAAACATAGTTCAGAATTATATTTACAAAATCACACAGATCAGTATATGCTCTGGGTTCACTCTAAAGACTGGTTTAACTCCTCGAGTTGGAGTGCTATGGTTATGGCATAGGCAGAAAACAAAAAGACAGAGTTAATCTTGAACATGGAAATCTAAATAAAGCTTTTTGTGACTATATTAAAAAAAATACTGATGCATGAAAACAGCAGGATTTGACATTTTTTGACAGAATATTGAACAGTGGTATGAACAGTTAAACAGTTCTGGAAAGTAGAAAATCTAGGGAACCTAATTCAGCTCTTTCCTTTGCAGCCTCTTGGAAGTAGCTGCAACCCTACAATCTTCCCTGTTTCCATAGCATCCCTTGGAAGATCCCTGGAGTGCAGGAAAAGGAGACTACTAGAAACAGGGAGTAGTGAGGTGCTGAAAGGAGGTCAGAAATGCTGTACCTCTGAAAAAGTCCAAGAAAACCACTGAATCAGGGAGCCCTGGAAGCTTCTGTAAGCCATTTCAGGGAATACACCAGCTTTTTTGGTCCATCAATGTGACCTAGAGAAATTAATCTTACCAGGAGTCCTCAGCCTTGGATTCAAAAGTCAGCATTGGAGGAAACCCTCAGAACTAGATCCATAGAGATATTAGTTTTCTTTTTAAAGCCTTGCCTGAAAAAAAATCAGCTTGGTGTGCCTGGGAAGGATTTTGGAGTGCCAAAGAAAATTCTTGTGTCACCTGATTGCTAACTCTATGGAAGTCAAAGTGATCCAGGCAACCATAATGTCTATCTTCCTCTTGCCCCATTTAGGCTTTGATCACTTTGCTCACCAAGGTGGTGAATAAGCCCCCTTGGACATATTTGCTCCCAAACTAAGACCAAGGAATCACCCCCATTGCTGCATTCTGCAGAAGGCAGCATGTAAGAGCCAGGGAGAGGCACTGTTTTCCCTCTCTTTTCAATGAGGCTGTAGGGGCACATCACATTTGCAGCACACGTTGATTTATGATTTCAAAGTGCTGAACAAGCAACTAATTTTTTCCAAACAGACCATAAGCAATTGCTCATTATCCCCCATTTAATATGCAGGAGAAGTAGGTGGGCAAAAAACCTAGTTTGCTGTTCAATTACTCCAGTAGTCCACGATGCTGCACTAATGCTGCTTCGTGTCCAGCTGCTGTGCTTGTGCTGAATTAGCTGTGCTGTTGAAAGTGACCAGCTGAAAAAGAATGAACCTCATCACCTCTCCAGAGCGTGCAGCAACAGCACACACGATTTATTGCGCTTCTGGGGTTTGACACCTACTGTTCCACATGTTCTATTTGTCGATGTGCTGGCATTGAACCTCTGCACCCTCTCTGTGCTTTCACCCAGAAAACAGTGGCTGAAATGCAACTTCTCATCTTACCAGGGAAAAGGCATGTGGAAAAGTAACACTTTGCTGGTCTGCTTTCCTTTTTTTCCCTCTTTGACGTTTTTGTCTTTGCATGGGCTACTCTGTGGTCAAATACTGTCCCTTCTGCTGAGCTAGCTGGCAATATCAAAACATGCAGTGAAAAAAACCCAAACCTAGATTAAATGAAAAAACTACTACCTGACATGACCATGTCAGGAAAATATGTATAATACTAACATAAAATGCTGTATTTCAGATCTCAAATCTCACTCTTTCTTTTCTGACACCTGAACAACTACCTACCATGCAAAGGAGTGCACATCTTATTGGGAATTGGGAAAGCCTTTTGCAGCTTTGGGAAGCCAAGTATGATGAGATATATCTGTTTAGTGAGTGCAGCCTGTGCTGCACAGCTGAGAAACTCTCAGATCTTTGTGTATGCCTCGGTTGTATCCTAGTCCCAGAGAGGTGTTCAGCAAGTGTCTTTAAGAATATTGTTTTCTACAGGAGGAAAACTGGATTTGAATGAGGCCAAGGTCATAGGACAACCTGTACAAATATTTGCCACTCAGTCTAATGCCTATCTTGGCATCTTCCTTGAGAAGTACTATTGCTGGAAGCCAAGTGCAAAGTAAGAGTGAGTTACATACTCTTTGGGGAACAGCCTAAAAGAACAGCCTGAAATGTTAAGTACATTTACTTCATTCATAGTAATGCATTTTTTAAGCATACCTTTAAGGCAAACATTTGTGCATTTAAGTTTTACTAGTACAAATGCTCAAAAAAATACATCCTATTTTGGTTGCTTGCCCACACTGATGTGAATATCATTTGATAAATTCTTATGCTTGCTAACTTCCAAGGTTTTCCACCTTCTCCCTTTCACACAGATGAAAACGTATTTCTCAGTAAATGTTGTATATAGGACACACAAACATTTCAAGCTGCTTCCTGAACATGTGTGGTGAAGAAATAAGGGATGGAGGAAGGAGCCACAGAAAGAAAACCAAAGGCAAACTTCCCTCACTGAAGGAAACATTACTTTTGCATTTTGATAACTTCATGTATAGCTGAATGGATTTTGCACAAATTCATCTTCAATCAGAGCCTGAGAAAACATTGGGAAAGTACTGGAAAATTGTGCTCTGCAATGAAGTCTCCTACAATTTTAACTTCAGTGAATTTTAATAAAACTAAAAGTTAACAGAACGTAATATATCCTCTTGTTCCCAACTGAGCTCAAATGAAAGTGCAACATATTGAAGAGAATATGAGCAGCATTTTCCCTTCCATTAATTGGACCTATGACAATCAGAAAAACCAAAGGTAAAGCTAAACCACATGTGTATAATACAAAACATAAGCAGATTCTTTAGCTTATGCACAAAGTGTCAGGAAATACTTTAGTAAATAGCATCACTGCACACTCGGGAAACAACAGCAGAATTTTTGCATGGCTAAATTTTCAGAGGCTAATGCATCCTTAAACAACTGTCTATAGAAATTTGTTCTATAGATCCTGCTTTAGTATCTACCATGTTACAGGCATGTCAGTCATGTTTATTATGGCTTCTCTTTCTTTAATGAGTCCTTCAGCGGTCATAAGAGAGAAGTTTATTTAAAAACAGGTTTCTATGTGTCCATAAATTCTTGACATGCATAGGTAATTATTTAAGTACCCTTATTAGGAATTGGAAATCTGAACTTGTGCCTCAGATTGTGAATTTTGGCAAGTGTGGTACAAGCAGAGGTCTAGACTGAATGTATGTGAAGCAGGTATTGAAATCTAAAGCAACTGCAGAAAAAAAATTAACCTCTTCATAAGACAGAGTTTTGACATGGAAACCAAAGAATTATCTTGAATATCTTCTTGAATTTCTCTGGATGTCACCTTGAATTCATATGGCTGTTTACACACAAGAATTTGCTGATTGGGCAATATTTCCGGCCTTCATGTAACAGCTAGACATTTATTCCCAGCACAAGTACCTATGTCATAAAGTTCACACAACAGGTAAAAAGGTTAGTATAGTATAGAAGTGATGGAAATTAGATCAACAATGTTAAAAATCAAAGACAAAATAATGTTATATACTTTTTAGATGTGGGTTTTCTAAATACTACTGTTATACTTGCCTCAAAATTTTATGCTCTAGTTTAGAAAAACCTCAGAGTCTGTAAAAATAAGGCAGTGTGCTTTCTACTGCTTGGAATAATTGAGCCCAGTAGAGATATTGGGAGAAGCATCTTCGTGATGCTTCAGTTTTTAGGAAAGTCTAGTGGCAACATAAGTGAATACATACCTAATAAGAGGTATTCAGAACACCTTAGTGAACTGTGAAAGAAAAGTTGAATTCAGCCTTTCATTGAGAACTCAAGTTACCTTTTATCTAGTAACTACTGAATGGTAGAAATTTGATTATACATCTGTTGAAGTCAGTACGGCTTTGACACGTTGAGGAAATTAACACAGGTAGGTCTATTGTTCTCTCTCTGAATAATTGCAAGTTTAAAATTAGACATTAATTAAAGAACAGTTTAATGTCCTTCTGCAGTGGGAAGAGAATTTGTTCTGACAATTTGTTCCCACAAAACTTCCATTATTCACAGCTTTCTATATAAGCAAAGCTTCTTTTCTGGCTCTATGTCCTGTGTGGTAGGTCACAGAAGATCAAATTTTATAGTGAGGATAGTGGCTTTAGCTCACAGAATCTTACAATACAGCCACAGGTATTACCTTGTACCAGGGCAAATTGGTGACATTTTCTTTATTATGGATAATAAAGAGTCAGAGACCTACCAAGAAAACCTCTTAAGAAATCTTATGCAGCCTGTAAATATTTGCTATTTTTAAAATTCTCCTACTATGTAAGAAAGAAAAGGAAATAAAATTAATGTAAAACCCAAGAAATTCCATTTTGTGCACAAATCAAGCACTAATAAAGGCTAAGATGCTGATATGCAAGGTCACAGCAGCTGTTCTAAGACTTGGCTTACCCCCAAGGTTGCCTTGACATTCCTCATGTTATTTATAATTCTGGAAGTTAAGAGCACATTTATTTGTTTAATAGGAGGCTCAATCTATTGCTCCAGAGCTACTTTAGTAGAAAGCACCAATATACATCAAAGGGTGGTGCTTATGGATGGCTGAAACTATGTGGCAAGCAAAACAAAATGGACTGGAAGCTCACCAGCAGTTTTGAGACACTTCGGTAAAGAACATCATACTTCTTTTGGCTGGTAGATTCAATGTAGATTTAGATGAAGGATGTGATTTCATCCAATATTTTCGTGGTTAATTTGCAAACAGGATGTTTACGTAAAGTAAATAGCTGGAACTGGAAATTTGATTCTTTGTTTACTGGTAATATCTCAAACCTGAAGTGTATTTCAGAAGTTTAGCTCAGAACCTAACTTATACACAGCTAGCTTTTTACATTCACATTTGGAACTCACTTACGACCTTTCTCCTGACCATGATTATTTATTGCCATCAATCTCTTTCACACAAATGCAAATGAAATAGAAAAAGGTTAGAAAATACTATGAAAATGTAAAATGTATTCACATACTTTTTAAATTAAAAAGTGCAAAAGACACCCATGTGAACCCACAAAAACCAGTATCATGTGGGTTAATTCTAGAAGAAACTATAGTATGAGATCACATCATAGCATATTTAGAAAACAGTCTTTGGAATATTTACCAATTAATCTTCACAGTTATTTGCCTTGAGAGATAGACCAACACTGTGTATCACCCTGACCTAGAACTGATTCAGCTGATGAGGATGTGGAATGCAGTTATTCTGCAAGATTGTGACCTAAGGGAAAAAACAGATAGCTCAATATCATGCCAATATTTCTTTTTACTTCAGATTGAAGGTTCTCATTTTTTGCTCCCCCTCTTCCTTCTTCAGTTTCTTTTGTTTCAGTATGTCTGTATTATCTACAGAATTTTACTGCACAAGCTGCCAGGATTAAATTTAGGCAATAAAAAGAGTTTAAGAAAAGCAGACTCTAGATTTATAGAAAAAATGGACATTAGCTCAGGCACCTGCAAAAAGAGACCAGAAAATCAAAATTCAGACAAAGACTACATTTAGTTTCTTTTCGAGCATTCTTGTCAAAAACTGCTGTCAGCTGTGGCACTGTTTTACTTGAATGCTGCTTTCAATTGAACTGAAAATTCTGCTGCTCTTTTGCTTTAAATGAAGGTAGCTATAAGAAGGAGCAACTTCATTTCTAGAGGAAGCTCCAAGAGAACAGAAGTTCAGCCTACATAGCAAGAAGCATGTTCATTTAGCGCTTGCCATATGCAACCAAAGCTGCTAAGGTTCAGATGCTGAGCACCAAACCCTCAGAGTAGATACTATACATGAAAATGCAGGGGGAAAAAGGTAATTCATAGCTATCAATAAAGGCTTTGAGTCTCACTTATTCATAACCATGCAATTGCACTCTCAAGCCATGTGACTTCCAACCTGCCCCAGAGTATTAACATTTTGGGAGCATTTTCAGCTTTGCAAAGGTCAGAAATCTGAAAGAACATCTTATCTCATAATAAATAGTTAAAGACATGGATCCTTTATGTGCCTGCATAATTTTAATTAAAATCCATAGTGTTGTGAATATCTTAATGAGTTTTATTCTTTTGACAGAAATACTCACCTAACCTTTACCTCAGAGAAAAAATGTTTGTGAAAAATGTACTTTCAGTGAAACTTTTTGTAATTAAGGCATTCAGAATTTTTTTTTCTAGTTCAGAAATTCACATTTTATTAATTCTTAAGCGCTAGAATATTTTTCATAATGGCATACCATTGTTAATCAAAAGGTCTCCTCTGTAGTTCTTGGAATAAAGCCAAAGCAAAATCACATTATGCCTGAAGGGGAATGCAAATGATCTCTCTTGCCTATTGCCTATCTCATTGAAATTTTTTTTAATGAATATTTGAATTTTCTCTCTTAAATTATATTAAAATTCTGTTTTAAATACGTACGCCTACCATTCTACTGCCCTCTGCTGGAAGGAATATAGCCTATAGCCTACTTAAGGAAAAGTAATCTGTGGTTGACTCGGGTCTGGCATTTCTGGACCCAAAAACTGGGTGTTCATCTCTTGGTGAAGCCTGCAAGCAGTTGGCCAGAACATCCACAGGCAGTTGATCGTTATCTGTCCCCAGCAGAAATAAACATTCCATTCAAAAAAGTAAAAACACCAACTTAAGAAAACATGAAGGGAGTGCAATTAAGTACCCAAAAGTTAGGAAATGCTGGAGGTAAAGTTTCACATGGAAATGTGTCTCTGATTCCACGTGCATATGCATTTACAGGGCAGATTTTTGTTTCATGGAGGAAAACCTAATTATTTTTCTACATGGTTTAGGGGTGCTCTCAAATTCAGGTAGTTTTTTCAGTGTGTTTAGCCATAGGTAAGGATTTGTCTGAACCTGTTGACAATATTAACCTCCCCAAAATAATGTCAGGTGCTTTGCTGGTTTTGTTATTGAAACAAACCCATCTATAAACAGAAGGCGCAAATTAAATTAATTCATAAACAGGCTGAATACACAAAGTCAATTTGGATTTTTGAATACCCTTTAATTAATAAATTATTTTGCAGAATAATGCATTATGGTACCACGTACTACTGAGTCAAATAACTGTTCATAACTAGTATTTTGCATAAGCAAAGGACAATTAAATCAGGACTTGCCTCACTTCAGGCAGCTAGGTGGTTATGAAGCAATCACTCATGCAAACACAAAACATTAAATGAAAATGAGCAATCTCTTTAATGTACTGTCACTGGCAAAAAATACTCAATGTGATCATCTAACACTCAACAGTGCTGATTTAACATTCATCTAGATGCATTATAAAATTTCTCCATGTTTTTCACTGGTACAGCTTCTAATTGGAAACTGCTTTCAGGTCAAAGTAGAAGAGACTGGGAAACAAACAGTGTACAGGAAGTCTTCCTATGGTTCTTACTGCTGTTTTCTATTTAGTTTTCAATGACAGATCTGGAATTCACTTTTCCTATTCTGAATTCATTCTGATGAACAGAGGGAAAAATGAGAATCAAAGATCTTACTTGTTTCACTTTGAGATATTCTAACTAATTAAGATTTACTTACAGATTCAGAATGAAAAATTATATGTGCACTTCTAGGTTTAAGTTACTACATATCCTGTAAGTGACATGGCTGTAAAATCCGTTTATAAAATAATTTGCTTTTATTTCAGCTACAGTTTTGCTATAAGACAACCGAAGCGACAAGAAACACACAAGAACACTACAAGCTACACACAATAAATGTTTTTGCATAAAATAATACCCAGTATAATATCCAGTCATTCAAGTTTTCATCAGAAACCGGTATTGTTGTTCTCTTGCAGCTGCTTTTTGTCAGACTAAATTTTATTTTACAGAGCATTACAGTAACACGAGTAAAGCCCTTCTGGCAAGAGTCTGTTACAGACTGAAGTCCTTTTCTTGTATTACCTGGAGGCAGAAGAATGTTCAGCAAGTCCATTGGATTCAACTGGATGCAGTGGGAAAATCTAATTAAATATTTTTTTCTGGGGTTGATGTTTTCGTGCTGCTCTGGTGCAGAAATGCTAAAAAAGCAGTGTTACACCCAGCCATGTTTTGCTGCTGAAAAGTCAGAGTACAGAGAGTACAAACACAAGAGGCTCCCAGACCTCGATGGGGAGATGTGTAACCTGGCATCAACAGCATAGTTGGGCAGTGTAACTTCTCCACTTGAAGGCTTCAATCACAGACCTTTAAATCTTTTCCCTATAATTTAAACCCCTGAAGGAAAACAAAAACCATCCTGACTCGCATTGCTGAGGAAAATTCGTGATTTGTGTATGTCTGTTTGACAGATGCTTACCCATTCTTCCAGGTCCCAAGGCTTTCCAGAAAATGAGCCACAAAGCTGTTCCCCACTTGTTCAGGCAGGAAAACCTCCTGGTACAAGAACATATTTTTCTTTCCATTTGGCTGAACCTTTCCCCATCTTCATGTAGCGGGCCTCACTTTAGCAGAGAGATTATTCCCTGTGTATTTAAATACACAGGAAAAAGGAATTTCTGTAGAAGTACAGAATGACCTCATGCCTGTATCATTTTTCCCACCAGCCTATTTTGGAGGCAAAGACCGAGTCCTGGGGTGCAGCTCAAAGCTACCTGACCTAGAAGACCAATGATTTCTTGGGGTTCCTCTCTTGGTTCTCAACACAGGGTAAAAATAATCAAGAAGCCCATGAATGTTTTGTGTAACATAATATTTGAAAGTAAATGCCTGTGATGTTGCCTTCATCAGCGATTTCCTCATCAATTTGTTGATGTCATTGAATGCAGTGGAGTACAGTGACAACTGCTGAAATGAAACTATCTCCATCTTAACTCTAAACAAAATTACTGTTACCTTGTGTGTGTACAGAACTAGCACGAAAATAAAGTTTAAAAACAAGAAAAAAAAACCCCAAACAAATCATCATGCTAACTAGAAGGCACCGGAAGAGGAAGGATTTAAAAAGAGATTTTCATTTCCAGAACTAATTTAAGTCTTCACTGACTTAAGCCAGGCACAAAAATATTAACTGGTAATCTTATAACAGCACCTCACAACAGTGACACAGGCAGGTGTGTCTGTAGTAAGATTTCGCACATTTCTGCCTTATAATAGAAGAAAAATTATTAGTTTCTAGAAGATTTGGGAAAGACATAATAATAATTTTGTACACATTTTTTGCATCCTTTTAAGTTATTAAGGGGAGTTATGTTTAAAAATTTAGTTTCAGTATTAAAATATTTTGTTCTATAGTCATAAAGAAGGGGAACAGAATAAATCGTTCTGTCTTCTGTCATGAAAATTTTCTTTTCTCAGAAGTTCCTCTTGGATCATTGCTTATACATTTCAATTATAAACACTGAAATTCTAGCTTTTATGAGACCATATGTAAAAGAAGAGTCTCCCGCACCAGTAGGTTGAACTGGTCTAAAGGAAGTACTGAATCCTAAACCAAAACTCTTCCAGTTGACTTGGAAGCTCATACATGCAGCAGAGCACCAGGCTGGTGAGCCCTTTGCAGCCTGTGTTGCTAAGGAGACCAGGAACTGCTTTTGGAAAGCAATGTTAAGTACATTTATATAACAAGGAGTTGCAGGTTTCAGTGCTGCAAGTGTATAGATTCCGGCAGTAATACATATTGGATATATTTGAGAGGGCTCTTTTTTTCACAAAAATAAAAATATATGGGAGAATAAGTGAAAAAAATGTTTGAGACAATGTTAAGGGGTTTGTTTGTTTGTTTAATTTATATTTATTTATTCTTGCTCTCACACAACTTGTGTAATCAGCAGCATTGAAGGAGTCAAAAGATTCTGAGGATAAGAACTGACTTAATCTCAGCCAGGCCTATGCAAAACACTGCCTGAAGGTTGTACACTGCTCCAGACCCATTCATGTGGCAGCCAAGAGCTGACAGGCAGCAGCCATCTGTCCACTGAGGATTCTGAGCCATGAAGATGCCTCCTTCCTCACCCAGCAAGAAAACTTGAGGTAGTGCTGCCTGGGACAGAATAGTTGCAACCTGGTGTTGACAAGCTGAACTGTTTTCTTCCCTATCCTTAACGAGCAGCTGCATTTGATGACTAGGGGTTTTCAAGATGAAGCAATTTTTTTTCTAAAGCATTCGCTCTCACTCTGGTTCAGTTTTATCTTGCTCTTTTCATTTCAGCTGTCCATTTTGATAGTGTGTTTAGAAGGCTGTACTTCTCCCTTTTGGTTGAAAGGAGACGTAGAGTTTTTGAGGTTATATTCATTGATTTCTTAATATACCAATAAGTCCCTAGCATACTAATAACTTCTATTTCATCTAGTAATTTCAACACAAAGTAATAAGACGATGACATTGAAAAAGATTTTTCTCATTTATTTGCCACATCAAACTGAAACATATTGACATATTTGTAAATTGAAAAAGTTCTCACTTTTGCCACTAATGTTTTCTTATCAGCTCTGTAGTTAAATTGAGACCTTTGTGAAAATACTTACTGAGGAGACATTAATTCAGAGAAATTAGTTTTGCATTTAGGTCCGAAAATTACCGGCATTGTGGGATTGCATAACTGCTGCTCTAAAACCTTTTGTGAGTACTTACTTCATATTGGAATCTACTAGCAGTCATATTAATATGGTCAATATAAAAATAAACTGGATCAGTTCAATTTATTTACTTCTTTATAGAAGTACACCAGGTTCTGTCAAACTATAGGAAACAAAAGTTTTCTTAAAATTGGCTGCTAAAGTTAAAATTATTGACAGCATATGTACACACTTTCCTGCTTCCCCCGTTTGGGAAAAACAGACATTACTTTCTCCTCCCTAAAATCCAGATTTGCAAACAAAAGAAATCAGAGTCCTTCTATCAAATTCTTTATTTGCAGAATTCAAACTATATTAATTATTGGAATTTAAATAATGTAATGAAGGCAGGAGCCAGATACTGTAGAAGCACATTCAAAGAGTCCAGAACCCGAGTCAAAGAATTTAAAGACTAGCAGAGAGTATCACAGACAAAGACTAGAAGAAAAATTTCCCTAGAATGTTTTTCATCCATTGGCAGGAATAGGAAATCCTCAGCTAATTTAAAATAATCAGAAATAGTTCGGATGCATATTGCTAGTTCTTTGTTCAAGGAGTTGCCTACAACAGAAAACAGGTTTACTACAATCCATATAAAATAAGCTCATCCAATTCGTAACACCTTGTTGAGGACCCGTGGTGTTGTAGGAAACCTAAATGGAATGGATTTTATTTAATAATAAGATCTGTCCATTGTGAAACCCAAGAAAAAGGTATTTACATATGAGAATAGGTGTCCTATATACTGAAAGGCACAAAACAGTATTTCCCAGAATTGGTGAAATAATAGTGGACTAAGCTCAACTCCTATATAGTACAAATAAGGACTTCTTGAATCCGAGTGGTTACTAAAAAGTGTCTAACTTTGGAATTCTTTGGTCCCATAGTTCTGTTGTTACAAATGATAGATCGTTTCCAGTTTATTGCATGAATCTAGAGTATATTTTCTGTTATCTTAAAGAGGTTGCACTGGTGGCAACCAAGAAGAAGGCTTTATGTTTACCTCACTCTGGCTACTGTACTCCAAGTCAAATTGAAACTTCAGGAAAGGGGAAGGAAGGGGGGAATTGTTTGTTTTCTCAAGAGCAAGCTCATCTCTGTAGAAATTTTTAAATGTGGAGTAGAAAAGACAACAAGAGAAACAGTAAACAGCATGAGTACGGACTGGGATATTCCTGAGAGGACCAAGCTGCTTGCCTGCAGCTTTGCCTACAGATTCAAAGCTGAGCTCTGGAGGAAACAGAAAAGAGAACCATTCCTAAGAATGCAGAGAAGGCTTCAGTCTTTATTTCAACCCACGAAGTCACTGGCAGCTGCTGATTTTTGGTAGAATTTGGAGAAAGGTCTCTCATCGTGCAAGAAACATTGGTTAGGGTTGATTTTTTCATGCTTCCCTTATCCAGTATCTTGATGTTCCCTACTTCCTGAGCCACCTTCTCCAACTGTGCTTGCTTTTGTGCTAATGTCACAAGTAATATTAGAGTTTGGAGCCTTTTGTAGCTCACATAAAAGAAAGTATGACAGGAAGATAGCAGAGTGGTTCTGCTTCTAGATTTTAGCAAATTTAGTGTTGAGACAGCAGAGGTGTAAGTACTGAGTAATCCCAAACTGGAATGTCAGGACACAGATATCCAACAGTGCTCTGCTAACACGTTTGTTATTAAGCTGTTCTTAGGATTAAGTTTAGAGGAATAGGAAATGATGACACCAAGCAGTTCAAAGGGCAGCTGCATCAAACAGGAGGTGTCAGAGACTCTATGGACAACTGGCTACCATGAAAAGGCTTGAAATCTGAAATTCTTACAGCTAACTCATCTGTACAGTGCTCAAAACCGTATCCAGTGTCACAAGTAGAAATGTTATAGTGGCTGACTGGATATTGGAGAGAGTTCTTGAAAAGTAATTATTTTCTACCAGAATTTCTCAGCTGCCCAATATTTAGTATTTGTGCATGATCAAGGCATTAGGTTTACAAGCATTCTATTCTGATGGATCATTAGCCTAAATTTAAAAATTGCCAAACATTTGTTTCCTAGGAGAAAAAGCTGAAATCACAAAAGGTTTATTGTTTTTTATTAGCTGTTTTAACTTTCACCAACTACTCAATTTTTTTGTTTCAACCAGACCATAGACAAAACCACTAAATTAAGGATTTTCAGTATGATTTGCTGAAATTAAATTAATCTGTTTGTGTCAATCAAGAGAACAAAGTGTGACATTTGCTCTGCAATATCAAGCAGATTAAAAAATCCTGTATAACAGACATAAATAAATGTGCACAACACTTTTGCAGATTTCTGAAGTAGACTATAAGGAAAGAAATTTGATCCCTGGCTCTTCAAGTTGACCTTTATTTTGATGGTCATTGGAATCAGATCACATGTGGCCTTGGTCTGTCAAAATGTTTCATCCCAATAAAAGTATAGGAGCAAATCAGAGCAGTAATGCACTCACACCTGTATGCTAAGTTCTGTCTTTAAGGACCACAGGACCATAGGACCTAAGAAAAATTAGAACTCTTGATTCAGCTATTTTGCATTCCTGATGGCACATGATTTTAGGAATAGCGGTAATAATACCAGACTGGTGAAGGAAAAAAATTACTCAACAATTAAAAAACAAGACCAGAGATTGTTACCAAGGCATTTTTCAGAAGATTGGCTATACAACCTTTCTGGTAATTCATCAACATTGCCTGATTCTAAAGTTTATTTCTGTTTTCCAAAGCCATGAGGTTTAATAAATTATTTTCAAGAACTAATGAAGATTCAGGGTGAAATTCTCAACAACTTTAATTTTAAAAACTAGCACATTGGTGATTTGAGGTGTACCTGCAGCTCTACATGATCTTTCTGCCACTAAACCTGAATACTTGCTCATTGCACTTTCAAACTTGTCCTTATACCCTGCTGAAAATCATATCTCAGATTATCGTGGTAGGAAGGCTGTTGCCTGCACAAAGAGTTTTACTGGATTACTTACTCTCTAGAGAATTTGTTTTCTTTGAATCTTCATCCAGAGTCAGCCTTATCACCAGACAAGCTTAGAAGCAAAAATTTAAATTTAATCAAGGTCAGCAAAAGATAAAGTCCTTGATTTCAAGATTGGAAACTTACAAAAGTGAAGGAAACAAAAAAATACAATTATAAATTGTATCTGGCAGTATTATACTCTGAGCCTTGAGCGATTATGTAAAACTTTCTTACTCAAGGAACAGCTTCAGCTCATACCACTTCATGCCCATCCTTGCTACTGCTCTTAGCATGGATTAGAACTAGTTTGAGGACCTGAACAGTTCCCACACTGCTAGAGTTCATCAAAGACTTTTGTGAGTTATTTTCTCCCTTTACTCAGAACAGAACCTTATCCCCCCCTTCTCATCTCTTCTCTGCCATTGTTATCACGTAGGAATACAGTTTCTGGATCTCCACTATAATGAGTGTTTTGACTCCTGTCCCCCCACCCTGTCTTTCAGAAGAAGCTATAACAGGAGCTTTACCTTTAGATAATTAACAAGTATCTGAAGCACATGGGATCACCCACAGTGTTAATGCATATGGATGAGTACTGAAGGAGAAAGAAAACTTGCTTCCAATGACTGTGGTTCTTCTGCATTCTTCTTCAGAACTCTGTCCAAGTTTCTCTTGCAGGTGCTCCCATGGTCAAAAGGAACTGCCCTCTTATCTACCTGGAAAATAGAAGGAGAATGAAGATGCTAGAGTGTTTTCCTAAGTTGGTTTAGAAGACCTGAAACCCCCAGAGCTGAGGTCACCAGTCTTCTCCAGAACTGACAACAAAGATGGATTAAGTGTCAGCTTGAGTGCCGAAGCCTCTTGACAGTTTGAAAGCCTATTAACTATGTGGATTCAAAAGAAAACCGTCCAGCCAAGAAATTCTTATGCATGTGCAGATCACACTCTGTTTGTACCCAGGAATTAAAAGAAGAACAACTTTTGTTCGAAACCTAAATATGTGTCTATGGCTAAAAAACGCTTGCTAAAAGATGGTGATGAGGAAAGATGAAACTAGCTACAGAAACTGGCAAGGTCATTATAGAAATATGGAGGTAAAATATTAATTAACATGAATGGGTATTTCAGGTTACCATAAGCAAAAAGGGTACAAAAGGTACTGTGTGGTCAGAGCTGAGTGCAACCTTCATATTGTTTTACAGAGCTGGAAAAATTAGTAGGAAACAGAACAAGAGCAAAGAACTCCACCCCAAAACCTGTGAATGAAATAATAAAAAAAATTTTGTTTTGGTAAAAAGACATAATGTAGAAAGAGTTCTGTTTTGCCAAAAACATTTCTCTTCACTAAGTGCTCTGATTCAACTGAGTAGCTTAGATGATGCAAGGGACCGAGGCATGTGCAGGAAGAACAGGACCTTCCAGGCATATCTGAGGCAAAACAGTCTGACTCAAGCACCTGCAATATAAAAACACATCATAACATGAATACTCATGTAGAAAACACTCAACAGAGAAGTGTCTTCTTTTGCATGTCTCAGCTAAGGAGGTTTATGGAACATTTCCAACTTGTCTTCCAACATGTGTCCATTTAAGCCTAAATTTTAGCACAACTCAAGAGTTTGAAGCGCTAGTCTGTACTAAAAATGATACTTGTATTTTAAAAAGTTATCTCTTTATGTAAATGTTGTTGGCTGTATTCTTGCTCCGATAGGATTTAAAGCTTTCTAGTTCAGATTTCCATCAGTAAATATGGCATTACCACAGAAATATATCCATTCAGCTTTTAAAAATGCAAAACAAATAGAAGGTTGAAGGCAGCACATGGTACAGATCAAAACCCACAAATTAGGTAACTGAATGAGAATAATAGGAGGCATTTGGCAAATTCTTTCTTTCACAATAAAACACATGGAAACTGGATTTCATTTTTGAAGCAAACATTCTGAGATTTCAAAACATAGGTTTTTTGAAACTTAAAAGAGGTCTTGAAACAGGTTTGTTCAATCATTCAGGGCCAATACTTAACATGACCAATGCTGAAAGGCAAAGCTGGAAGACCTCCAAGTTCCAGAGAAGAGCTAAAAGAGCAAAACTGCTATTGTTGTGATTTCCATTGCAATTGCCATTCACTGTATATATATTTTTTTTTCTAAGAAAATCTTCACAGTATTTTTTAAATTTATAAAGAAATTCCTACAAATTGCTGTTCCTACAAACTGCACTTTTCACTGTAGTTTTATCCCTCTTTGCAAAAAATATAAGTCATGAAATAACTTACATAAAATGAAGCAATGAAATCAGACCTGAGAAATATGAACAGATGAGGGGGTTGTGACTGACTATATATTCAAAACACGGAGTTTGATTTGGAAAAGAGGCAAAAATACTTGTAGTGTACAACATATGGGTGTTGAAAAGTAAACAAAGGTAATATACATTGCTGCTTTGTTTGATTTGTTCTTTTTCTCCACTTAGACTCCATCCAAACACAAGCATATTCTATCCCAAAGAACTTGAAAGTGTTTTAAGTGTTATGGTTGGCACTGTCTGGTTGAACTGTACACTCAACTCATTAGCTTTTATTTACAAGAAACACAACCACCTATATCTATTCTACTGAATTCTTTCAAATATCATGTTATGCAGACCAAGCTGTGTAAGAACAGTTACGGAAAATTATTTCCATATTACAGTTCAGTTTACCCAAAATGTAACCTGTAACTCTGGACAAAACATGTTATAACTGTGCAATTTGGCAACGAAATAGTGATTTACTGAAACTTGAATTTGTAGGCTAAAACAACATAAATAAGTAAGCCCAGCAAGACAGCCTGCAAGAGAATTCAAAGTCAGTTTGGATAGGAGTCTGGCCAAAAGAAAGGGATTAGAACTTCTTCTTTGAATAATTGCACTGGATGGCAAACCATTCAGGATTTTTGTACTACATGCCTGTGAAACTTGTCATAATGAGGACTGAGGCCAAGCCAGAATTTCATAGGTATTACAAAGAATAAATATTTAATTTTACTATATCATTTTGCAACAACCTACAACAGAAAGTAACTGAATTGCTCTCTTGATGTCTCCAAATTATAGCTGTCTGCTTAAGAACATATGCTTTACCATAACACCATCTTGTCTGCAGGTAGGGAACGAAATAGTATGTCTTATGCAGGAAGTCAAACAAAATGGCTTAGTGGCACTACCTTCTTTAAAATTTGTCAAATGCCACTCAGAAGTTAAAGAATACCTATGGAAGGTAGCAATCACTTTGCTGGCTGCTATAACAGGGCAACATGAAAACCAGCTTGGATATTTGCTCTCATGTCTTGTGAGATAAGCCAGGGATTATATGCAAAACCTAAATACCCACTGCTTCTAAAAATGTATACAATTCTCCATCATCCTAACAAATTAATGGCAGATGTATGACTCTGTTTTGGAATGGCATACACTCTGTCCTTGACTTAACATTGCGATTTAGATGTGACTATCCATTCACTTGGAATTAGAAAGCTACTCAAAAACAGCCAAAAAGAAAGTGAGGGCTTCAGAAATGTACATTAACGTCAAATACCGGGAGATCCTGCAAGTCCACAGCAATATCCTCTTGAGAATGCTGGTAAACTTGACTCCATCCCTCCTTTAGTCAAAATTGCTGCTGTGCTGATACCAAAGCATACATTGAGTGGAAAAGGGCAGGCAAAGGAAAGCATGACCAACGGCTTGCTTCCAGCTCTGGTGAGCTGCGATGGGAATGAGCATTTGCATTCTGCTACAGCTGGTCTGATGCAGCCTCCAAATGGAGTGACTAAACAAAACACTGTCACACAGTGTCAGTTTTGTACTCTGCTGCTTTCCAGGAGGGTTTTTAAGCTCCTGAACCAAAATGAAACCAAAATAAGAAGTTTTCATGCTTTAGGCAGAAACAATGTAATGAAAGATACAGTATGCATTTCTGAGACCACACAAGCAGGGAGAACAGCTGGTGAAATAAAGCAGATGGAGTCGAGAGGATACAGAACTTCTGCCGAAGGAAATAAGTGTGTCTAGTTGTTTTGGGAAACAAGATTTCACAGTATCATCTATCAAATTCACTCAATCCAAATATCTTATTCCTGACCTTGCATTTGCTTATTTATTGCCACTGATAACCAGAAACAGAGTCCTCATCTGCATCTTCAGCGTTTTCCCCTAAGAATTCTTGGCCAGAAAGTAATGAGACTTTTCAACAAAATGTAGGCCCAAGTTTCTAAGTGCCCCACTGCAGTAGATCACTCCAGGGAACTCAGATAAATAACCTGATTTAAGGATTCTTTCAAGGTAAATCACACAGCTCAAAAATAACCATAGGCTTAGATGACAATTGTGATTAACAGCATCCCAGTGTCATTTGGCACTGCCCTTGTCATATCCCCATTGCAATTTCAGTGATTTATAGGATATGTGTCTCTATGATTACACTGTAAACTATAAAACACTTTCTTACATATCACAGAATCACATAAGCATCAAGGCTGGAAGAGGCCTTCAAATCATCTAGTCCAACTGGCAACTCGGCACCATCAAAATCACCCCTAAGGCATATCCCCAAGAGCCACATCCAGGCACCTCTTGAATACTTACAGAGACAATGACTCCACCAACTCCCTGGACAACTTATTTCAATGCCCTTTCAGCTATTTTTTTTTTAATATCTAATCCGAACCTCTCCTGAAAAATGCGGGGTTTTTTATTTTTGCTTTGATAATTCATCAAATTTTTTTTGAAGATTCGGATAGCTTTACTTGAGCTGTGTTTTTTCTGCCTTCTTGTTTTTTCTGCCAAAACTAACGTCCGTTCGCTTCAGGTGGCGATGAAGGATGGTTAAAAATTCATAACTATGGAAATAATGCCAGAAGAATGTGCCTGTGAAGTAGGAGTGGCTACCCAGCAGCACAGGCAGTTCATATAAAGCTGTCAGGTGTTGTTCCAGTGAGACAGAAATTCTCATTATTGATGCTTCCTTTCCAGCTCAGAGAAGTCTGCCTCAGCTGGATTACATGAAAAAACCCAAGAGGAAAGCAAAGCAGGTTGGGTAGCTTGGCAAACGCCGAGAGGAGTGTATGCATATACAGTGTTTGTGCACGTGTGTGATGGGCACGTGCATGCACGTCCATGGGTGGATGTCTTTTTTTCCCACTGCATTGTTAAAGTGGAGTGAAAGGGCACTGCCCATGCTCCCCTCCCAGGACTTGACCCAGTGGCAAGGGCCTTGCATTCCTCTGCTAAGAAGTGCATCTGTTTGCTTGAGCTGAACCAGATGAAAGCAGCACTACCAGGCTCTAGCTTTGCCTCAGGCCCTTGCTTTTGAAGGAGCCAACCCTGCTGTTTCTCTTTGGGGCTTATTTCTGGTTTGAGAAGAATTGGCTAAAAGGAAAACATTCCATTTTTCATTTGACTTTGCAGCTTATTAAGGAGAGGACATGTATTTTTCATCGGCAACTTCATTTGTTTTAAATATAGCAAGGGTTTGAATTTTATGCTTGAAAATCACAATCAAATCTCCACAAGAAAAATTGATGCTTTCATGAACTGGAACATGTCTAGAGTAAGACAGCTTCCTTCAATTTCACTAATAAACAAGAACAGGTTTTAGACAACTGCTAGTCCAATATTTCAGTAGCATTGGACAGTGGCATTAGGCAGTTGTATGCCTGGTGGTATCCCTGACCAGCTACTTGGACAAGTCCTTTCACTTCATTGTGCATCCAGCTTCCAAGAGGGATGCATTTCTGTTGGAGGTTATATTGTGGATTGGGCAGGGTGGGCACTTTCTGATACCTCTACATTTTGTACTGTGTTCATTGCGGTTTGTTAAAATGTTTTTATACTAAATGTTAATACAATTTCTCTGAAGAGGCTATTACTGAAGTATTGAACATATTAATATCTTTCTTGATATGATCGCCCTCTGATGAAGAAGTCTCTCACCCGTAAGCCAGATGCCAGGTCTCATGCATGGAGTATGAGGCTCTCACACTGTCTCTCAGGATTACTCTCCCAACCAGACCCACATGTTGCCATTATGCTGCACAGTTCTGAAGCATCTCTGAAGTGTTCTGAATCCCATCTGCTAGACACTGCTGGCAACCTGTTAACTAGATGCCTATAGTATTTTAGGTCATGACAGTAGGAAGCCAAAGGTCAGTAATGCAGCAAGGAGATGCGCAACCCCTCCCCTATCAGTTGTTTTGCTACATTAGTCACATGATCTGACGATGTTCTGATGCAATTTGTGTGTTGTGCAATGCAGAGCTGCCAACTCAAAACATATGAAAAGACAGCTGTGGGAGAGATTAACAGAGCTCTCCACATACAGAAAAGTGTACCACCATGTTGGGTTTTTCTCTATATATTTTTTCTTATAAGAGCTGATTATAAACACTTTTAAAAACACCCCAAACTCCTCAACTTCTGATTCCAATTGTAGGATCATAAAACAATTTGTGTTGTAAGGGACCTTAAAGACCATTTAGTTCTAACTCCCCAGCCACAGGCTGGGGTAACTTTCACTAGACCACGCTGCTCAAAGCCCCATTCAACCTGGCCTTGAACATTTCCAGGGATGGGGCATCCACAACTTCTCTGGGCAACATGTTCCAGTGCCTAACCACCCTCACATTAAAGAATTTCTTCTTAATATCTAACCTATACTTACCCTTTCTCAGTTTGGAGGCATTCCCCTTTGTTCTGTCACTACATGATTATGTAAGAAGTCCATCTCCAGCTCTCTTGTTGGCCCCTTTTAGGTATTGGAAGGTCACTATGAGGTGTCTATATTTTTCACCCGTATGCACACAAGCAGAGCTGTTTAATTTTATCTCTATTTTATTCATCACAATCTCAGTTCATTCTAAAATTAATCCTCTGTTTCTGAGACCAGATGGATTTTTTTTTTTTTTAACACTGGAAGAAACCAAGGCTGAGTCAAATGGTTTCAGTGGCTTTTTGTTCTTTTCTAGAGTTGTCTGGAAGCAATTTTCTCAAGCTTTGTAATTTATTTGTCATCTTCCTCAAAATCCCCACGCAAGAAAGAATGAGAGCCTTTCTTCGGAATTAAAAACAAACAGAAGAAACCTTGACATTAGATTTTTATACATATCTTTCGTATCCTGACTGTAATAAATAGATGCTTTTAGTACTCATGGCAGGGATCTTGAGGAAAATAAGTTATGACTGAAATCTATTCTTCTGGAGAACAGAAGTGATAGTTTGGGTCTCCAGGGATTCATACACTACACACTAAAATGCAAGCAACCACATATTTTTCTGTTGTAAAATCTGACATATAAAAGTAAAGTATATACCCCAATCTTTTACCTGGTATTTAAATGTTGCTTCTATACGCTCATATCAACAAAGCAACACTACAATAAAAGTAAAATCCAACAACATTTTACTTCTTTACAAATGCCATTTTCTTATATTTTGCTTTTTTCACAGTCTGGGTAAAGAGGTTCATGTTCTCATGAACACACAAGAAAATTTGATTTTGATACTATATGACCAAAAAACAGACAGAAAAAACCAAATCAAAGCTGAAAGTTCCTAAAAGTAAAAACTTTCTCTTTACTCGTTCTTGCTCTTTCTTTTTTCACTTACTCTTTTTTTCTATTTTCTTGATCAATCTGAAATGCTTCTGCTGGGCAGATCTGTGGCAGGATGGTAGAGGGCATAAAACTGCTTGTGAAATATGTAGGTTCCAATTCATCCCTGCAAAATAACCCGTATCTTCAACTGCAACTGGAAACTCACATGGGCATTTGTGAGAATTCACTTTGGCCTGTATACTGCCAAAATGCAGTAGTTAAGTGTCAGGTGTCACATTCTGTACCAGCTATGGTTCTGGATTCATTTAAATCCAAAGGCTCATAATATGTGCAAACAATCTATCTCAAAATGAGAAAAGCCCTGTCTGTGTCCAAAGCAGACCAAAGCCATTTGTAAGCCAAAGATGGGAAGAGCTTTCCCCAGCAATACGGGAATGTGATAATTTTACAGCAGCTTGGCCTCAACACTAGAGTATTTGGTAAACATAAGTTATGGAAAACAGAAACACTGAATAAGGAGAGGTAGAGTCACTACATTTATGTAGTTACTTCCTACAGCTTACCAAGATTAGCTCAGGCTGACTGGACTGAATGTCTGTCAATTAACTAATATCCATGCACAAGGATGGCTACAACTAAACACTACAAACAAATATTGGCATTGAACCAACTTCTTGTTTTTTCATATTCAATTACAGACATTCTAAATAAAACAATTCCTAGTTACATGAATGGAGCCAATAATGTGTTGTTCTAAAATATTCTCCATGTATTATAATAATCATAGTCTTCAGACAGTTCTTCAGACAGTTAATTGCATCATAATGTCTTTCTTGTGGAAAGCATAAAAAAATCACCAAGCTGCATCTAGTGGTAAAAAAGAAGAGGAAATAAAAAAACCCAGCTGAGGTTACCTAATTGGAAACTGTTTGTTTATCTTATTTGTGACTGTGAAGAAAGAGCAAGAAAGCTGGACACACTTGAGAAGTGGGCCCATGAGAATTTCCATGTGTCCTCCAAGTGCAAGGTGATGCACCTGAGTTGGGGCAAACCCAGACATATGCACACACTGGGAGAAGAATTCATGGAGAGCAGTCCAGCAGAGAAAGACTTGGGGCTTCTGAAGGATGCTAAGGTGGATCTGAACCAGCAATGTGAGCATGCAACCCAGAAGGACAACCACGTCCTGGGCTGCATCCAAAGCAGTGTGGCGAGCAGAGTGAGGGAAGGGATTCTGCCCCTCTGCTCCACACCTGGAGTGCTGTGTCCAGCTCTGGCACCCTGAGCACAAGATGAGGTCCTGTTGGAACAGGTCCACAGGAGGTCACAGAGACAATCAGAGGTCTGGAGCACGTCTCCTATGGAGGCAGGCTGAGAGAGCTGTTCAGGTTGTTCAGTTTGAAGAAGGAAGGTGTTGGAAAATAAGGAAGAAAACATGCTGGTGTGCGAGCAAGACTACTGCTAGCTGAGCAGGCCTGACATGTCCCGCGGGAAAAGCACCAGGGAAATAACATGTTCTGTGAGAAAGGCATCAGGGAGATGCAGCTGTGCCCTTGGGAATGTGTCAGGAGTAGACCTGAGATTAAGGGAGAATGAAGGAGTATCTCTGAATGTGTGAGAATGGAATGTTAGAAAAAGTAAACTATAACCTGTGTAATTAGTGGTCTAAACTTAGAACCACTGTAACGCTATATAAGCCGCGCACGCCGTGAAATAAATGGAGCTTGCTTTATAACTCATATTGAGCTGTCGCAACCTCACTCTCGCCTCACATTAGGAAGGGGCCTGAGGAAACCTTACAGCAGCCTTTCAGCACCTAAAGGGGGCCTACAACAGACTTGGAGAGGGACTTCTTACAAGGGGATAGGACCAAGGGGTGACGGTTTTACATTAAAAGAGGAGAGATTTAGATTAAATGTTATGACAAAATTCTTCACTGCAATAGTGGTGAGGCTTTGGAACAGATTGTCCAGAGACCGTGTGAATGTCCCATTCCTTGAAGTGTTCAAGGCCACGCTGGATGAGGCTTTGATCAACCTGGTCTAGTGGAAGGTGACCCTGTCCATGGCAGAGGGGGTTAAAATTAGATGATCTTTAAGGTCCCTCCCAACCCAAACTATTCATTTCTATGAAACGAATGAAAATTCTATTGAACACACAATCCCAAGATGTATCCAGAGACGTATTTTCTAGAAAATATCAAGTAGTCCGTGAAAGCATTAACCTAGAAAGTTGTATGCAGTTCTTCTCACTTTTTACCCCCCTTTAAAACCATGTGCATTCTCAAATTTTCCTCCATTACTCAACCAAGTATATTCCTGTCTCTCAGTAAAATGTAATTTTTATAGCTGAAATTTAGGTGGAATAATAATGTTAATTTTACACATCTGACAGCATAAAAGCTTATCAATCTCTTGCTGTTGCATGTCATGTAGCCCTTTTGATGAAAGAATCAAAAAGTGGTTACAATGCCTACCTACACTACTCCTACTGGGATCCTCTTTTAGAGCCTTGTACCTCTGGTGGTTAGAAATTCTATTCTAATCTCCCGCCTAAGTCTTTTATGACAACGTTAATAGTTATTCTCTTTTTCTGGTAAAATGCACCACCCCAACGCATTTATAGAGAACAACTGTGGTTTCTTCTCAGTCTTCACTTTTCTAGGGTATACAAGCCAAGCCTTTTCTTCTCATTTTGTCTAACATCTCTGGATCAACTTGATTTCCACTGCAGGCCTCCTTTCCATCTGTATTTTGTTCGAACAAATGCACCTAAAAAATAAGTGAGCAGAACTGCATGCAGTTTTCTAGATGAAGTCTTCCCTAGGCTATCTTTTCCAGAAGATATCTCTCTGAATATATCTTGGGATGATGTTTGTCTTTTCTTCATAGCCACAATAAGTACAAGAATTGCAGTGCAATTAACTAACCTACGTTAATTTTTATCTCTGTTTTCTTATAACCAAGTAGAAAGATTAGAACTTTCTACTACTAATTTTCCTTCCATTTTAAATGAATCTAATTATTTCTCAGTGGTTCCGTAAAAATAAGAATTTAATAAGAAAGACAAGTTTATAGATAAATAGAAGTAGGGATGCTCAGTGACTTGACATCAAAGATAGTATAAAACAGGATTCAGGATCTGAAACTTGCTAGATATTGCAGAAGGGCTTTTGCTCATAAAAATGAACATGATATACCTAGCACAAACAACATTATATGAGGAGTTTACATCAACATTTTGCACTGGTGACTGGTATTATTTTTTGCAAGTGAAGGTATTCTGATTCGGAATGAAAATGTGTGTTTACAGCTCCTGACTCATTGGTGCCATTCCAGAAAGTAATCATGCTAAATACAGCTTGATATCAAATTTCATATCATTTTTTCTGGAAGTTCTGTTACTTTGTCAGGGTTTCTTCCGTTGTTTAGATGAAGGGACAGCAGAACCCAGTGGTTACTGGTGGAAGCCTCTCTTCACCACAAAACATTTAACTTCATGGCACCCTACAAAATATCTGTCCCTGTTTACTATACCAGGCGTGAAACCTAACATTTTTATTTTTTTAGAAGAAGCCACTGTGCATATTTGAATTTCAGATGAATGTGGATAATGCTAACCACATAGGATGTTTCTTGTCTCTAACTTATAATTTTAATAAACATTAAAGTATCTGTCTAATTTGTAAGACTGTTACTTTTTTCTGTGCCACCAAAAAAAGACGTCTCCTGATTACTCATTCTGTGTAACTAACAAATCAATCTTCTGCAATATTGCTGTTTGAGACCTTTAGAAAGTATTTTTTGTCCCAATCATGGATTCTTAATTCTTAGTTGGAATTCTTCATTCTTTTCTTACTGTTTGTTTGTTTGTTTTGATTTCTTTCAGTATTTTTGTGGTGTTTTGTAGAGAATGGGGAATTATATGAAAGCATTTAATGAAATTCCAGGAAATACTAAGAACTCCTACTAAAATTTGTTGCATTTTCCTGTGAAAACCCTTGTCCCCAGAAAAAATTTAAGTAGCAGTAAGATCAAATATTATATCCATATAATGTCTATTGTAGCTTGCTATTTCCCTGTATATTTAGTTGAAAAATTTCCTTAATGGAGAACTGCTGTATCTTTGGGCCCTACACTTTACCAGTTTTACTTCTAGAACCTGTTGGTTTAGTTTCCTTGATAAACCATTGTTTCATATATGATGCTGGCTCATATCCCAGCGCCAAGTTTAAAATGAATGATTTTGGGTTGTTTAGGCTGATAACACGTTCATCTTCTGCTTCAATGTTGGTCATTGAACACTTCAAAATATGTGAATCCAAGGAGGAGGGAAAGGAAGCAGCATTGAATAAGGAAGCAATAAAACTTGAAATAATAACATGACAGTTTTGAAAAAGAAACACACCCGTTTTGCAATCAGAGCAGAAATCACTTATGAGCAATCATAAGTAATTTCGTCGTATAATTTTATTCAGAAAATGTCTTATTTTACACAAGCTGTCAGGAGCTACACAGAAGCTTCAGCCAAAGGGCTACCACTCTGAACAAGAAACAACTGTCCCTGGTTTTGTTCTTTGACACTCTTCCTAATCTGCTCCAGATCTGACCTGCTCCAGACCCTGAGTTTGAAACTTGACAAACACTTTAGGCTCAGGCTTTTCTTGGGAGAATTTTTTTTTTAAGTAAATTTTCTTTTGTTTAATTTCTCTGTCATATGAAATTATTTCCTGCATTTAATCATGAGAAGAAAGAAAAATCTTCTGTCAAGACAGAGTTCTTTCTGTTATGAACACTCATATGTTTATTCAAACATGTATCCTAGCAAAGATGAATACTCTGCAAGGTTTAAACATTATAGTGCAACTATTATGTGCAAATACAGTAGACAAAAATCGAGAGGCAACGGTGTAAGTATGTAACTGTCTTTTCATATGTAAAACATTGTTTTAATATGAAAATACTTAAACTTGAGTCATTTTTCTGTGCTACAAAGTCTTGTAAGGAGAAAATTCAATACACCACCTCTATTTTATCACATTCCACAACAAAAAATAATGAAGTGTTAAACTAACACAGCTGCCTGAAATCAGATCATGGTAGGAGGTCTTAAATTTATAACAGCTTTTTAGTCTGTAAGACACAGTGCCAGAAATTTTAGATCTGGTTCTGCTGTGACCTGAAATTTAATTGTGTGACTGTGGCAAAAGCACTTCTCCCTCATTCAGCCAATCTTCTCACTCTAGGCTTCTTTTGCAGTAAACGAGGTATCAGTCATGTAACAGTGGTATCAAAATGTTCTTGTTTTGGTAGTGGCCCTTCCCAAAAAAAATTAAGGACTACATTAATTATGAGCCATCTTCAGGAGTCTCCATTGAAGTATATTGCCCTTGAGATTCTTTTCTTTAA
Organism: Grantiella picta; assembly: GCA_013397955.1. NCBI lineage: Eukaryota > Metazoa > Chordata > Aves > Passeriformes > Meliphagidae > Grantiella > Grantiella picta. The sequence continues at coordinate 1,410,216 of VZRM01006908.1, forward strand.
GTTTCAGATATCTTTTATGACTGAATCTTGCTAAAATGTACACCAAGGTATAAAGCAAATAATTAATTTAGCAAAGTCTTTCCCCTAGATTTTTTCCAACAATGATTATATATCAGAACACTATAGATTATACTGTGCAGTAATGACAATGAAATCTTCCTACGAAATACAATGAACTTTCCTTCAACAAAAAATAAAAGCACAGAAATTATCAACAAGGAGAGAAAAAATAAAATTAGTTTGAATAATCAGTTTCCATGGGTCACACAGCCTCCCTCTGGAAAACTATTTAGATTTTTAAGGATGTTTAAAAAAGCCAATCTCTCCAACACACTGGAATTGTACTGTTTTATTAAAATTGAATATGTCTCTCTCCAGAATTTTTTATCTTTGTATATCAAATGCTAAGACAATTGTTGATAGTTTGATTTTTCCCTGTTAAAGGTGGGAGAAGAGAGTCACAGAACAATTAAACCTTCTCCCCATGGTCACAAAAGTAGGTACTGGAGGTGGAGATACAGTCTGTTCTAGTGATGATGGAGGAGCTGAAGGTGGAGATAAAAGTTCTGTGCTCCAGAACTCTGCCCTGCTATCAAAATCTGGACTGTCACAAGGGTTTTTCAACACTATTTAAAAGATCTAGATAGACAAATTTAGTATTGTAAGTGCAGCTCTACAATGAATGGGGGAAAATTGCTTGTCTAACACAGGTACAGCTTTTTTCTATCTTCAAGGAATGAAAACCATAAAAAACAGCACTGACCAGGAATTTTTCTTTCAGATATTTTTGTTAGAATGTTGAAATTACAAATAGCCTACATGGAGTAAAAATATAAACAAAGTGGGGACAAAAACTGAAATCTTGGTAAGAACACGAAAAAGTAATTTCTGCAAGATCAACAGTGTAATAAGGTGGAAAGAAATTGAATTCAGTGAATTGCTCCTGAGTTCTATGAACTTCACATCCACACTTCCCTTCAGACCCTTCCTAAGCAAGATTGCAAATGGCACAAACCCTTCTCTTCATCTGAGATTGTAAGAACTCTCGTTTAGAACTGTATCAAAAGACATATCTTTTATTATGGCAGAGTAACATGAATAATGAAAATGTAATATAATGGGTACTAAAGGTACTGGACAGGGTAAGTCTTCATGAAACTGATACACAGTTCATAACTAACATACCTATACATTTTGCAAAGCAAAATCTATTACTGCACAGTTCCTCAGTTCCTGTGGTCTTTCTGATTCAGAGTCTTTCACATGCTTGATACAAGAGTAGTTCAGTTGCTTTGTTTATTGACTCACTAGTTTGGATTGTAGTGAATTATATATCAGTTTTGTGAAGACTTTTACCCTATTCAGTATGGCTGGCTCCCATTATATTACATTTTCTTTATTCTATTGAATATGATAAATTTGGTAAATTTATTCAGTCTATTATGTCAACTCCATTATATGTTTAATCTCTTTCTTTGTGAGCTATATTTTTCTTGGAACATGTAATATAAAAACTCAGTATTTTCCCACTTACTGCTTGTATAACTTGTAATGTGTTATGCATCCACAGCAAGTTAATCTGTAGCTTGCCACTTTCTTTCTCTGCTGTGAATACATTTTATCATCTTTCCCTGTAAAAAGGAACTAAATAGGTTTTTGATGAACAAGTCATTGTGCATTTTTTAAACAGCTGTGAAGTCTGAATTGAAAGTTTCTAATTTCTTTTTTAAAGAAGCAATTTATTAATGTCACTCTAGTGCCAAGACTGCTTTCTTTTAATGTTATAATAATAACCAAACAAAAGACAAGGACTGAGATAGTGAGACAAGAGTACGCGTTAAGGTGTAAAATTCAGGAGCCCAAAGAATTACTGTCACTCTGAGGTCAGGAACAGTTCCATCGAGAGTGCTCAAGAGTTGCAAATCTGAAACGCCTCTTAAATATGTCTATCTACAGAATAAATTCCCTAAAATAATCTCAAAATGTTAGTTTAATATTTACCACCTTTGTCTACAAATACTTGTGCTTCCTGAATGTGTCTAGAAGATGCCTTCAAGGAGGAAGTTTAGCAGATTAACCAGTAACCTTGATTTTCCTCAGGCTGCTCAGAATACAGGACTGCTGCCTAAACAGAGAAGGTGTTCTTTCCAGACAGCAGCATCTGATAGCAATAAGGTAAACCACAACCTTGTATGTGAAATTACACAGAGGTTACTACTGCTGATAAATAGATCTGCAGTAATTGCCTGGAGAGAGGTACCTTGTTGCCTTAAGCACAGTATCCATATTAAATGCATTGGGCATTTTCTATTTTTCGATATACGGACTGACAAAAAATAACCAAATAATTGACAAAATGGATTAGATGAGGTTGCTTATAAATGTAGCCAGAATTTATGACCCTAATGATCTTACTCAAATTTATTTTCTTTTCCTTGTTGCATCATACTTGAAATTTTTTCCCATTTGAAAAAAAAGAAAAAAATAGCTGTTTGTTTCAGTATGGTTGAAGAAATGTAAATTTTCTTCTCTTACTGAATGCTTGTGAATATTTCACTGATGAATTCTAGTGCCTCCAAACTTCAGAGCACAAACATAAAACTTGGCAGAAGCAAACTAAATTAACCTGCAAGGGCACCTTATGTCATGACAGCTACGCTGCTTTGGATATTGAGCCACTGCTGAAACCCATTTCTCCGTGTGATATGTGTCCATGGGAGACAATCTGCATTTCACAAGGGGACCACATAATGCATTAAAAAAATCAGAAAAGGCTTTGTGTGTACCATATTTAGTCAGAGATACTGCAGCACTTGCTGATTAAATGGTTGTGCAGTCTGAAAGCATGTGCAGCCCTGGCTCATGATGCTCACGAGGTTTTGATATTGTTGGCTTGTGTAAAAGAGTGCCCTTGAGGAAGTACAGCATGTCCCACACAGCTGTAGTCCACTCTGATGGGATAAACTAGGGAATGCATATTGCCAAAGCACTTAATGAAAGTCAATACGTCTTGTATCTGGGTTTCAAAGAAAAGGACAGTGCAAATGTATTTTCAGTTTTGTTCAGGTTAGCAATTAATGATGACACCCACAAACTGACAGTGGTGGCCAGAGTCCAGTGCAGCAAGCCCTCCCACTGGCAGAGCACCTAGGGGAAGGAATTCAGGGTCACATCCTTTGGACCTGTAGAGTTTCTGTCATGCTTTGAGCAAAGCTTAAAAAGACAAAGCTTCCCTTCCTGTATAGCTCAGAACAAATGGAAATCGCATCCTCCAAAAAAGCCCTTGGACCCTCATTAAAACCCTTAAATCTCAGTTCATTATTTTGCTGAATTCACAGCGAACTACAAGGCATACCCATACCAGCCCCTGTAATCAGCACTGGTGAGGCCACAGTTAAATCCTGTGTCCTGTTCTGGGCCCCTCAGGACAGACACTGCAGTGATGGAGCAAGTCCAGAGAAGTGCAACAAAGCTGGTGAATGGTCTGGAGCACAAGTTCTGTGAGGAGCAGCTGAGGGAGTTGGGGTCATTTAGCCTGGAAAAAGGAGGGTCAAGGATTACCTTATAACACTCTACGACTGCCTGAAAAGAGGGTGTAGCCAGGTGGAGGTCAGCCTCTTCTCTCAGGTAACAAGTGACAGGATGAGAGCAAATGGCCTCAAGTTGTGCCAGGGGAGGCTGAGGTCTAATATTAGAAAAAGGTTCTTCAACTGAAACTGTGATCACGCATTGAAACAGGATGCCCAGGGAAATGGTGGAATCACAACCTCTGGAAGTGTTCAAAAAGTGAGGCTGTTGCGCCTCGGGGCGTGGTTTAGCGGTGAAGATGGCAACACTGAGTTAAAGGTTGGCCTTGGTGACATAAGAGGTCTTTTCCAACAGTAATGATTCTGTGGTTCTATGAAAGCTGCCTGCTTAAACCGGGCTCTTCTTGTAATGTCCCTGGAGAGCCTATTTGGGATTAACTTCCTCTAGAGAAAAGCTACCACCTGTCCTGGCTCCTGCAGAGACTAAAGAGCCACATCTGCCAGTACGAACAAGCAAAACTTCATCAGCATATTTTTGAAAGGTTTTGTGATTTCCTAAAAAGACCTCTCACATTATGAGAGGGATTTATATATTTTGTCTGATGAATTATCAACATCTACTATGATCTCTAGCTTCCAGATATTTAGCTTTTATAGGAATTTAGAAAATTTACTTTTGGGCCATGATTATGTTAAGGCAATGCTGAATCTAAGGCCATCTTACCTTTTCAGGGGGTAGGAATAAATCAGCACGGTGTATTCAATAGCTGCATTTATACTTCTCTTCTAAAGACCACTTTCTGAGCTCATCCAGAGCCCTAACACCCCTGTTCTCTCAACCAGCTATCCCACAACTTCTCCCTTTCCTGGTTTATTTTTTTTAACCTCTGCACATCTCAGCCACTTTAAGGTCAACTCTACAGCACAGGGGGATCATTTTAATTCCATAGTAGATGGTCCTGCCTAATTTTTTTTTTTTTTAATTAAGAGACTGTAGCTCCATTTGCGTTTCTGAGTTGACAACAGTGTGACCTAGAGTAAGTTCCAAGACCCATGCCTGTTGGACTGTGACAAAGCTTAGGAGCTCAGAAAGCAATCATACACTTATACCAGGAAAAGAAGAGAGCCTGCTGGAGCTCTTACATAAATCTGTTCCTGCAGTAGACTTATAAAATTGGTGTATAAAATACAGTTATAAAATAAGTGTGTTTTTTCAGGCCCTGGTTTCTGAAAAGCACTTTCCAAAAAGGGATTTTTAATGGGTACTGAACCCAGACAATAACTTAGAGATGTCATTATTTCACCTTATTCCACCTCAGTTTATGGAATGGACGTTATGTTGTATAATGCATACAACTGTTCCACAATGAACTGCAATGTTCTCATCGAGTGTACTATGGCAAACCTGACCTGTCAAATCTTATGAGAAGCCTGAAAGCTTCACTTCATATCTACCATCTGTGTGCAGGTTGCTCAGCTCTGCAGTATTTAACTCTTAGTGGCCGATCTTCTCCTGCAGTTGATCCCATGTCAGGGAAATCCATAAGCATCAAAACATGCACACAATTTTGCTCCCAGTGGAGTGTATGTGCCAGGGTGGATCTTGCCAGAGTGTGATACCGTGCAGCAGCGAATGGGGTTTGCAATCACTGCTCTAAAACACCCTTTGTTAATGGCAAAGTAAATGGTGGCAGACTCTGATGGTTTGTGTACACAATACCCTCATTAAGCACTGGAAAAATAAAATTCCTCACCCGATCCACAGATAGGGGGAATTCCACAGACTTGCAAATTCATGAGATCTGAGAAAGAATACTCAAAAGGACTCAAAAGAAATATCTTGTAGAATAACATATTACTATCTGATAGTACGTAGGAGACACTGACTTGTTAAATCAACTCACTTCAGGTTAGAACCTGCTTTTCTAATTTGTCACCATTGTAGAAGCATCTCAGAGAAAAGCAGCTAGGCCTGGAAGAGTACAAAATCTAAATTCCAGCTACCAAGGATATTTTCACACAAAACACAAGGTGTAGTGACCTTTATTTTTTTCAAATTATGGACAAAATATTGAATCAAACAATCCAGCAGGGAAGATTGAATACTACAAAAAAAGTCTGTAATAATTCACTGATGTTGGTTCTGCAATAATTCCCATTACAAGCTAAATTCATGTTTGTGTCCCTTGTTTTTGATGCTATTCATGAACATCAAAGTGAGGATGAAGTGGTTTAAACTTTCATTGAAAACAAAATATTGCATTATATGTGCTAGTGCTGACAGCTGTTGGGTTTACGATCACTGAGCACAAAAGTCTTTGCAATAAATCATTTTTATACGTAACCTGTTTGAAAGTGATAATGAATTCATATGACATCTGACATTAACAATGAAATAACATACTAAAATAAATGCCAATTGCTCACATAAAATTTACAGTTCAATTGTGTCACAGAATGTCTGAATACTTCCAAAAAGCAACTGGGGAAGGCGGGATATGTTTTGGTTATCCTGTGGGGAGAAAAACAAGTAACATTCAAATTATTCAAAAGGTATTATTCACTTAGGTTTACTTTCAAGGCTAACAGCCTGGCCAATTTATTTGACCTGAAATCTCCAAGGAAATACTTTTAGCATACTTCATAGGTCTTTTCAAACTAATGGCATTTTTTATGAAACTAGTATTTTTTCCCAGATCATACTGCACACATACGGCACACAAAAACTTTTCACAAGGTTTATCCAAGCAATCAGTGCTCTGAACAAATAGCAACTTTGACTGAGAACATTTCAAATGATGTCATATACTACCCAGCAGCTGCTGTACAAGTAATGCCATGAAATAAATACCAACATCTTTTATAGTGATCTTCTTTCATGGATTTGAATGTGTTTTGCAATGAAAGACAAGCACTGGCTGACACATTTGCCCCCTGCTCATGTGCACATGTAGTTCAGTGGTGGCTTATCTTGTCATTGCAGGAGACAAAGCAAACAGCAGGTGGAGGGAGCCAGTGCTGCAAGCAACCAGGCTCTAGAAATCTGCTTAGCAATTTCAGGCATCAATATGAACTGAATGCTTGAACCACCCTCACCCAGCTTGACTGCTGGAGCACTGACTGGGAAAGGCATGTGAACTGTAAAGCTGGTCTGGTTTTCTCAGCTATCCAAGGAAACTATGTGTCTCTCTATATTAGCTTGGCCTATCACATATTCCTGCACCTTCATGGCCTCTGCAGTGCTGGTAGCACGACATGTTTGAGTCTAATAATAAAGAACTTTAACTTTGCCTCTTGGGGATGGGTGTCAGTAATTTCAAAGTAAATTGGTCAGAGCTGAAGGTAGCAGAAGCAGCAAATATTAAACTTTAGTTTGATTATCAGAGCTTCCTCTGAGACAGTTTCAAAGCAACTGTGTTATTCTTAATAAATCTGAGTCTTTATCCGATTTCAATATTAATTTTCATAATAAGTCAGGATATCTTTTTTAAACATACTCACCACTTTGTTACTATTTTATTCACCTGAAAGATATTTCTTCCTCTTTCTTGAAAAGTTATTCACATCTACTTCTTTTACAGCAGGCAACCACCACATAGGGGCTCTTCCTCCTATTCAACCATAATATCTCTTGTGCAGTGTGTTCCTGGATTTGTTTCCTTAGACAGATCAGGGCTAGTCTCTGATGTATACTGCCCCTCTACTTGAAGAAGGCCTCTTAATCTTCCCTTTCATCTTTCACTTCAGGCAGCTCTCAATTTTCCATTCCCTTTCCCATCCCTGTGGTTTATCTTTCCTGAAGGTTATAGCATTCTCCAGGGATTTAGTCAGACAGTGGTAATGAAGACCAGTCTTATGAAATTAGGTCAGATATCTGTAACTTTTAGGATTAGCATAACAGATGCCATCAACTGAGTTCATGCATAGGTATATGGCAGCTGATGATCTGCAAACTAGTATTGGGTTTCCTGATATTAATATTCTCTTCTTGTTCCCCTGAGCCTAAGGAATGCTGGTCCATGTATAGTCCTCTGAACCCTTGTGCCCTTGAGCAACTTGATAACCAGGGAGATGGATAAGCAGCACGTCCCAGCAACTTCCTCAGGTTTCTGGAGGGTGAGGGCTGGCAAACGCCTGTGAGGGATCAGACTCATTCTGAAACTGCCCCGAATTCAGAGACCTGAGCGCAGGATATTATCATCAGCATGACACACTCAAAGTAGAACTTGCCCAAAGATTATGTGGTGAGTCCCTTTATGGAAGAAATATTGCTTAGAAAGACCTCAAAAATGTGATGTATGAAGGCAGCTCATGGGTAGAACAAATCCAGCTCATGGACTTGTCAGACTTTGCTTTTATCTACCTTTCCAAACAGCAGGATATGAAGACATGGCTACTGTCAAGCCCAATTTGCAGAACAATGCACACTCTAAATTCCTGCTACAGTCTTCCTGCTCATCTAACCCCTTTCACAGCCTTTTAAAGTCTTTTCTTACTTCTCCCAAATGCCCCTATCAATGTACTTATGTTCCCACAGCACCGTCATTAAACCTGCTGTTGTCCCAGGTCAATGTCTCCTAACAGCTAATCTAATTGCAGTTGCTCTGAGTAAATAAATTTGCTACTGTGTCTGCCTCTTGGCTCATTCCGTACTTAAGAAAGTTAAGAGCTGAATAAATGGAAGCCCTACGGCTTTTATATTGGTGGATGAGCCTTTGTTCTCATTCCTAAATAATTCTCACTTCCAATTTGTGACCATGACTGAGCTGGAACTGCAAACTATAAAGAATGGCTCCTCAGGTGTGGATCTTGAATTTGACAGGTAAGAATAACTGAAACATGTATAGACACAGCAAAGTGCACTTGAGGTGTATACAGTGCATACACAAGAGAGGTAACTTTAACAGATGTGTCATAAACATTTTTCTGTGTTAAAGTGCTGATATATACAGAACTCAGTTGTTTGAGGACAGAGGAGCTGAAGGTAAGGAGTAAGATAAACAAAGATGAACCTTTGAGATTTAGACTTGGGTTCCAGGTACATTGTTTTTCTGAAAAGAAAGCTTTTTAAGTTTAAGAGGTTATGCGCTGTTATTATCCCAGATTGCTTGTTCCTTCACCATCCTTGAAGGAGTTTCAGATGGATCTGGATCTGGCGCTGGGTGATGTGGTTTAGTGGTTTAGGCATTACAGTAGCCATGCTGGGATGACAGTCGAATGTGATGATCCTACAGGTCTCTTCCAACCCTGATGATTCTATGATTCCCTATCATAGCAATCTGTAACTACTGGTACACAAATTGTTTTGATGTCAATTCATAAACTACATCATGAAAATGGTCAGGGTAAACAAAAACAACTTCACCCACTTGTTGCCTCTGCCACTCTTAGCCATGTAGATCTTGCCTTGGCATTTACCACAGGAGAGATGAACTTCTTGGCAAAGTTTTGCATTTCCTGTCAGCCAGCTCATTTCCACTGTCTGGAGCTAGACTGAAAAGACAGAATTTGGGGTTGATGACCAGATTCTGCTCTATTTCTGCTTCTAAACTATTTTGGCACTATTCCCATCACAACTCTCTTAGTTAACAAGAGAGGAAGAAAGAAACTTTCCTTCTGTATGTACAGGCTCAGTAACAATCCAGTGCTGCACATATGATTCAGATGAAGCTGGCAAAATCAAAATGACAACCACTGTATTAGTAATGCACATCCTGCCATTGGCTGTTGTGCCAGCAGCATAAATGAAAAGTACAAAGGATAGAGGTTTGTCAAATTAAGTAATCCTTAAACTACATGAGCTATGTATTCAGTTTGGCTAACCACAGGGAGACAAGAGCCTATTCTGAGAAAAGGCAGGAAAGATGCTCAGCATGTACTCAGCAAATAAATGTTTTCCTAGAATATATAAATGGAGATATTTGCTTATCCTTTTGTATATAAAAAAAATTCCTACTAATACCACGTATGTTTGCATCAAACACAGTCTAATTTTGTGCATTGGCCATATCAAGTCTTCCTTGCTTTTAATGACACACACTCTAAAAGAATACTGAAAGTAACATGAATCTCTAATTATTTTTTTAGTTCTTTAGCTAATATGCTTGTTATTATTTGTGAAAAAAACTTCAGCTCAAGAAAATCAGACTGCCCTTTCTTCCTTCCTCTCCTTCCTCGAGATGAAAAATCAAATACTGAGTTACGCAGATGAAGGCTTTAGCCAACAGTTTCAACATCACAAAAACAAAAGTCGTCACAGTTAGAATGGCTGTGAGCTATTCCATCCAAAATATCAAGGGTGGAACAAATAATCAGCATTTTCCCCTTAGAAGGAAGTCTTCTGTTGTTAGATTTTGAATCCCTGAAACAATGGCTAGCCCCATGACTTCAAAAGGATTACATGAAAAACAGAATATTTGTCAAAAAAAAGGACAACAGATTCTGACTAAATAGACCATAAGTATGTCATTATGAAGCATTTTGATCTCTTGTTGCCCTTGACGCATTTGTGCTGGGAGTAGACCTCTTTAGTGCTCTGGAGATCAAACCAGCATATTTCCTGAATGCTGTATTAGTACAAACATTTTTTGAGGAAAAAATAAATAATTGAAACCAAACAAATTCTATTAAATCTTGGTACTATTGATTTAACTGGAAAAAATATACAGTGGTTTGAATAAGTCTTCCATTCTCTCATATATTTAGCCTAGCATTTGCCTCACCCTAAATTCACTCTCCTCCTTCTATTGTCCAAACCTGTACATTATTATCCTAACTGTGCACTATTAAAATTGTTCTTAGCTGCTTTGAAGGTGAATTATCTGAAATTATTTGAGATGCAGCATACTTTTGTTTCAAGCTCAGTTCTTTGCAAGAGCCTTTATTGATGTAATTGTCTCCATTTCAGCAGTGAGTAATGCAGAAGTGAAGAAGGGCAGAAACTCAGGCAGCATTAATACTTTCTTTGGGCAGTTTTACAGTATCCACTACTTTAAAGATCACGTCTAATACTTTAAATACCTACTGCAACCCCCATAGACAGTAAGAATCACACCCCTGGAACACTCTTTTTTTCTTATTAGGACACAATTCCTTTTAAAAATGCAGTTATATTATCACCCTCCTTCCCACCTGGACCTCAGGTGCCTGTCCCAGCGTAGTGAGGGAAGAGCTCTCTGCTTCTACTTTATTTCCTTCTGTCTCTTACACACAAATGCTGATGCCAACTCCTTTTTCTCGCTCCACATGCAGATGTGGTTTTCCAGACACACTGGCAGCACAGCTGTCTGTCCTCAGTCTTCCAGGGGGATGTGTGTCTGCACACAGACTCAGCTGTCTTATGCCTGCATCCCCCATTCCTTCTCTCTCTGCATCAAAGGTGACACACAAACTTAGTGAAAAAATATCCTGCAAACTAAGATCTTGTAGAAGAAAAGGAAGCAGCCAAGAAATTCAAGCTGAGTAGTCTTGTGAGAAGAAAACCACTTTCAGGTTAGCACTTTCCACACCCAAGCCCCAGTGAATGCAGACTTCAGGTCAATTCTAGAGATGGCTAGGGGCAACATTCACTGTGATTCACAGTCTGGTTTTGGATCCTGTCTTGTGAAAGGAAGGATAGGTTTGTACTGGAGCGAGCACAATGCCCCTTCTCTGTCAGGACGTTCGTTGTTCCCTTTTGCTTTGAAGGTGCCTTCTCTATTTGAGGACCATTTATCTGGGATGCACTGGGTCAACATTGCGTGGCCAGTGTTGTTTCCTAGTCCTTTCCTTGTGTCTCTGAAATACCTCAGGTGTACAAGGTGAGAATTCATGCTCACAGAGTGCAGACCCTGGGTTGTACCATCAGTCTTCTCCTCCCATTGGTGTGAACTGAGGAAGGATATGCCACACTGCCACGAGTTATTTAATTTATAGCTTAGAACATTTCTTCAATTCCTAAGACTTAAGAGACTCAGAGTGGGTACAAAATTTTGGACTCGCACCACAAGGTTTCAAAGCTACCAAAATAGAGGGGATTTCTGCAATGGTGATAAATAAAAAAAATTCTTTTAAATCAAGTGACATAAACTAAACATCAAGTGTTAGATACTTGCACTGCTAGTGCAAAACTAGTGACAATCTTTTACATAAGAAAAAGAAATTAGTGCAGTGCTGGCATACATAGCTAACTGCTTAACCTAAACTTTGCTTCCCAGTTGTGGTGTGGGGAATGGAATATGAATGAAACAATTAGCAAGAACATGCAATCAGTCTGGGATACATGCCATGAAGTGTGATTTAGGTCAAGAGTCCAGAAGAACTCAAAAAAAGTCTTGGACATGTGTGGGTAAGAAGAACATCCAAAATAAGCATTTCTAAAAGCCCAAAGGAGTTTCTGGAGGGAGTTAGGCTTCATGGCAGATCAACATCTAACAAACATGGGTTAAGAAGAACATTTCTGTGGCCAGTTGATTCTGTAACATTTTCTGAGGCAGCTGATAGAGGTCCCTGTCAGAAACAGCACGCTGAACTACCGGCTATTGGCACGACTGTATATGCCACTCTCAGATTTCTTGCTGCAAAGGGGAGATCTGTTTTCAAACGTCCCAAAATCCAAAGTAAACATCTCTGATAGTATTGAAGCTAGGAAAAGTATTTCTAAAGGGCTACTTGGTGCCTGTTTGTATTTCTCTTTGAAAATTGACTGTTATTGTTGTTTTCTTCTGCTGTATCACATGAAAAAAAACCCCTAAAATACATGAGATGTTTCCCATGTAAACAAATTCATTCCTTCCAGAGGAATGTTATATGATGACAGGGTACGTGAAATGGTCTTAGTGATCATGTGGTAAGTGAGATCATGAGACACTGTCTGCTTTAGAGTTGAATGTAGTTTACTCAAATGTTTTTGGGATCCCCGTGACAGAACATCGGTGGAAAGCAAAACCACAGGCATTGGGCAAACCAGACCTTGCCCACCTCCTGACATCTTCAGGGTCTACAGCTTTGGTATAAAAAGTATACAAACTTGCTGTTACTAAAACTAATTTAGTAGCTCATTAAACAAGGTTTAAATGGTTTAAGAATGACATCATTTAGGTAGTATGGTCATTTTTCTACAGTTCTGACAAATTATCTTAGGATGCAAATAAATCCTGTACAGCTGTCAGAAATCTTTGCCTGTTTACACACTTCAGGGATTGTTTCTGTCCAGCAGTTCATGGAGTGAGAGGACACAGGAAATGTCAATACTGAACTGCAACAGCTGATTTTTCAACCATTTTTCACAGAGACAGAAAATGTTCCTTCAGTGTTTAGAAAATCTTTTACTTGGGTTGTTTGCTTTGTTAACAAAGGAAATGGACTAATGTTTAAAATTCAGTATCTTTGTTTCATTTCTCAAAAAAAGTAATGCAACCCACCATTTCTACAGATAGCCATTCTACGAGAAAAAAAAATCCCAAAAGGACAAAACAAACAAAAATTAATCCTGTTCAGCACTTCTGAGATATCAACTGTGCTAACTAAGGCAAAACAGAAATTGTTTGGGTCATGTCTTAAAGAAATGGAGCCGATGTGAATATCCTGTGGACTATGAAGGAGCAGTTAATTTACATTTGGATACTCTGGTTTAATTGTAATAGTACATGCTGTGGTCCTATGAGTAAATGATAATTTCCCAGGTCCATGAGTTTCTCCAATAAAATAATTTTTAAAAGTAACTTAGACCAGAATCTGATATTTTTCTTGGAAANTGCTTTGTTTTAAACTTTAGAATAAAAACTTGTTTTTTCAGAGTTTTTGAAAAGAACCATTCAAAAGGTGTTCAAAGCCTGAGAAATCTGAAGCTAGGCAGCAGTAGCTGCAGAACTGTGACTTTTAGCATGGGCAATAGTAACTTAAAACTCAGTGGTTTGAACAGCACTGACCAGTTCCATTGATCTTACTGGCATTTAACCCTTCATGCCATATCTTGGGCCAAAGAGTTTCTGAAAAACCCACCTCCACAGAAATGAATCTGTTCAAGGTAATTATCAGTAGCACATAGGATCTGTTCTTATTAGTCACCTTCAGTGACAACAACAACAGGAAATTTTGATTGTCTTCCAATGCCTTCTATTTCTCCATCTTTAGCTTAACAGGCTAACTAAGCATTTGAGCAGTAAAAGTTCAGTTCACCGTATACATTCAAGACTTACATGGATCCCACGGGTCCTCAAAGCATAGGAGTAGTGCTGGGCTTCTTGCAGAGAACCAGAAGACCAAAGCACAGGCACTGTTTTAGCACCTATTTTTAGTCATCATTACCTGTGATAGAGCTGCTGCTTGGGTTACTGAACTTGCAGACAATTGTGGAGGAAAATGAATGCATTTGATTAACACCTTGGGAACAGTGAAGTAATGGTTTTAATACATACCTCAAAGCCAAAGCTAATAGCAAAACCTATTTAGATTTCCTGACACCTCCCATTTAATGGCTCTTCTTTCCAGGTACTTGTATCATTGCCAAGCTTCAACAATTTTCAATCTTATCTATCTTCATTGGGTGAGTTTTAAATTTTTTTGTTTGTTTGTTTTGGGTATATTACAGCAAAAATACCTTGAATGCTTTCAAGGAGAAGGCTATGGAAAAAGAAGATTTGTCCATGTGAACTGACTCCAGTGACCTTAAACTCAGTGTTTCACATTTCAGATTAAAACCTGGGACAGAGGGAGCAATAAGCATACTTCATATCAAGGATGTGCCTTTTGACATCCCTCTGAAATCTGACCCCCGCTGATTAAATTTCATACTGTTGGGAGGTGGGGAGTGTGTGTGGTGTGTGTCTGTGTGCGTGTGGAGAAGGAAGTTCACATGTGTTCAGTAGATAAATGTTTTAACAGTTTAATTCCCCAAAGGTGCCATCCGTAAAGGACTGCACATGATGTTCTCATGACCTGTGCTCCAAGTACAAAGTCTAAGCATCTAAACTGAGGTCAGCAAACACTTCTTTGGGTCTCCCAGTCAAACCCCTTGGTTTAGGGAGTTAAAAGTAGAAAAGAAAAAAACTTAATGAAGAGAGGGGAGTAAATTGTGATAGGAATAAGTCATGGAGTACTACTGAATAGAAAATGGAAATAAGAGATGACATAGATAGGCATTGAAAACAGGGTACAGATAGCAAAGATAAGGATTGTCAATATAACTGTAATTGATGCAGTAAAGACAGTCTTGGACAAGAGGATTAAGAAATTTAAGATGAGAATACCTACCATGTTAAATTTTAACAGTTCATAGCCTCATCTCATAGATTTAATTTTTTAAGATATAAACCTTTTTTTTAACATATATCTTTGTTGTATGTAGTTGCTTTTAGAGATGAGGCAATATTGCACGTAGCTGTTTCATTCCCCTTCAACCTAAACATCAATTAATTTATCTGCTGAAGTAAGTTTTAGTAAGAAAACATTAATAACTTCCAGTTAATGTCTAATAGAAATTTTTGTCTCTCAGAAATTACAAGAAATGTTACTTTACGAACAAACGTACAAATAGAATCATTGTAAATTACTTCATTTCAATCATTGAAAATGAGCAAGTACTGTGAGTGGTATAAGTAACTTTTAAACCTTCAGGTGTAAAGAACAGAAACACTTTAGTGCTTTGAAAGCCATTTCAGAACAAGAAGCCTAGGGCAGCACTATTCAAATGGATTCAAGTTCAGATGGTGACTTCACTGAGAAATACCCCATACTTCAACAGGAAGAAACTACATGGCCTTGATTTTAAATCTCCATTGCTGTTTGGTCCTCAGTTATCCACCACAGAGAAGTCTGTGCCAAAACTGGTTCAAGAGTTCAAACTGGCACCTGCATGAGGATAAAGGTACCTATCATTCCGAGCAGTGTCAATCATCCCTTCTGTTCCCAGGGACTTCTTTAAATCCTATCTTTCTAATAGTTTCTCTTGTCTGATCTTGTTCTCAGCAAGCTCAGGTTTTGAACTCTGAGGAAGATCTGACAAGCAATTTGGCCATGATTATATCTCCCCACACAGAGCTTTAGAAATTGTTACTGAACATGTTCAGTGTTTGCTTCATCAAATGAAGGGCAGCATCATTTCAATCTTTCATAAGTCAAATACCAAAAAAGCACACCACCACTGAGTATTTTGATAATATTAAATGTTGTTAATTAAGTGGCTGCTAGAATTCCTGAAGAACACAGGTGCCCTTCTGCTTTTATTAACATCCCCGATCTCCAAATACCTCATAGAGTTCTAGAACATGTCCTTGATGAGCATCACACCATGATGCAAACTCAAAGTAGCATCGGACCATGTCTTCCACTTCAAGTGGTACCCCCTAATGTGTAGCAATTACACAGTGTTTTATGCCTTTAGAATACTGCTCATCTTCACCTATGCCATGCTGGTAGATGTTTCTAGGTTTTGTTTTCTGCTAAGTCACCCTGCTGCCTGTATTTGCTGAAACACAGACCACTGCAGCTAGAATCTATATTTCTTCCCCACTGCTTAAGTCTTGTATTGTTAAATACTGCAGTGCAAAACATCTGGGTCAGATAAAATATGACCAGATAAAATAGACACTACATTCAGATAAACCGCTCATAATGGAAAATTAATGGCTATGATAGTAGTTGTGTGATCTAGATTTTAAAGACTGACTGTCATGGTTTTGTCTGTGACCTGTTCATTATGACAAAGAGAGTAACACCACTAAATAGTAAAATTTTTAGTTTTAAAAACAATTCATAGTACCAACTTATCAGTTTCTTTTTTTTCTCCCTGGGAAAAGCTAAAAAGAGCTCCCTAATATAAGCATGACATAACTTGACATTGGTAGCATTTTCTGTATGCTTTGTTGACTGTACTTTTGAGAAGTACAACAGTGAAGTCAAACATAATGGTAAAAATTATCTTCAAATACAAAAGAACATGATAAGTCTCCTGGGGGAAAATAAAGCAACCAAAACCAAAACAACATAAAACTCCAAATCTCTAGCTTTTAAAAATAGTTAACTGATATTAACAAGAAATGCAGCGCAAAATAGCAAATTACCTATCTTAACACTGCCAAAAATCAATCTACTTCTGCTGATCTTTAAAAATACATAAGTCAAGATGCGTTTTTATGATGAGTTACATCAACCATTATTGGGTCCAAGACTGGTCAGAAAATAAAGAAAAAGAGAGAGATTTGAGATGCAAGAAACAGGTTTCAAGCAGTGTCTGAAGGCACCAAATATAATTCAGATGATAATCATTCCAGAAGAAAAAGGCTTTAAGACTATCAACTCGTCTGAAACTTTTCATAAGTATCAAATTACCTTAAAAAATCAGTAAAATCCTTTTTTTTATCTGAGGTGATATGTGAGTGATACAACCCTGATTGATCCAAATCCAAATCATAAGATACATTTACAAAAGAAAATGGAAACAAGAATCAGGAATATCTAAACCTTTAAACCCTCTAATCCCCTTGTTTTGGGACTGTGGATAGAGTTTTAATCATGCAATTAATTACACACAGGAACAATAATTGCCTTCCAGCAGGATGACAGAAAGCTTCACTCTGAGAGGTCACCAAATCCTGTCTCCCTTTGTACATTTGCTTTTATTGGCTCTCCATGCCACCTTCAGTACCAGGAAGCAGATGGGACTTCCTTTCCATCCGGCTGCCAAGCAGTAAATGTTTGACTCTTTGACTGCCATGAACAGACAGCCAAAAGCTGTGGTGGAAGAGCACAACAGGAACTGACAAGCTCTCAGACACTGCAGTCACTTCCGACTGGTGGTCCATCAGGATTGCATATGCACTCTGCCGTCCTCCCCAAAACTGGGCGTTCTTAAAGATTAGGCATGTTGACATCAGGTACAAATGGAGGAAATGGGACTAATTAGTCTGGAAATCTATCTTGAGAAAAATCGCTTGCTCACATTATCCAGATACTTGCAGTGCCAAGATCACACTTGCTCTAGACTACGTGCTTCCTGTCTCCTTTGTTCTTTGGCATTTTTTGATGTAAGTCCATACCACATTTTCATTGTGCAGCTCTCCCTAGTTACATTTGAAATCTGATTTTGGTTTCTTGCTACAACAATACAAGGGAGATGTTTCTCACCTAGGTACAAAACCCCCCCACCCAAACTGGGCCTTGCTAATGAATAATTCTGCAAAGCATTCGAAATCAGAATGACCTATTGTGAGCACTGCAATATTGGGTATTTCTAGCGTCTAACATGAAATTGCGTTGTCTTGATTTTCCAACTTTCTTGCAATTAATTCTACATAAATATATAAATACAAATATAACTCCCCCATAATGTTAATATTATTACCAAATAAACATAGAAAGCATCTCTAGAGATCATAAAGTACAATCCCCTTACTCAAGGCAAGGAGAACTCGACCAAGAAGCTCAGAGGCATGTGCAGATGGAGTTTGAACAATCTCTCTGGGTAACCTCTTTCAGGGTTTGATCATGCTCACTGTAAAAAAATTTTTTCTTAAAAGTAAATTGAATTCCTTGTGTTTCAATTTGTGCCCACTGCTATTTGTGTATTCACTGGATACCACTGAAATAACAATAATAAATATACATAATGGTAATACAAATACATTCAATATTAAGATTTAAAGGGATAAAGAAACAAACCATGAGTCAAACAAAATGGGCTGCATAATACCTAAAGATATGACACTCTTAGATTTAGGACAGAAGAAATTACTATGCCAGTTGATGTGAAACTAGAAATCACAGGCTAAGAAGTCTCATCTGGATATTCCTTTATTCCTTTATTGAGACTTAATTTAATGGTGTTGAAAAGGACGTCTGATGTTGATAGCACAGAAGGCAAAAGTAGTTGCATATTTAATTAATTAAGAATTGGAAAACATTTTGCACTCTAAATTTCCTCCTCTTTATTCTATATTGATGGAAACAGGTCCAGCTTGTTTAGGTACTTAATCTATTTATCATGCATTTATTTGCTATTATATGTTCTTAGTTTGGGGGAGTTTTTTCTGTTTTTTTCTAATTCCCAGGCTCTGCACTGCATATTTCAAATGAGAGGAAAGTCCTGTATGAGCACCCACCTTATCCAGTTCTCTGTCAGGGTGGCTGGAAGTTTGAGCACTATACACAGATTCTGATGAAATTCTGTTTTAAAACTTGACTGGTTTTTCTACTTCTGGTTCTGTAAACGTTTTTGACACTTGCATTGTCCGTCTTCTTTACATTTCTTTGTGATGGGTTCTGCCTTAGTTTCATGACTGTTGATGAGGTCATATATAATTTTGTTTGCCTCTAAGTAGCTGATCCCTTAGCTTTGTGCAGACCTAGGAATGAGTGGCTTTCCATTCTCCCTAAGTGGGGATAGAAACCTTTTGGGTGTATACTGAAGCAGTTTTTGTAAATGAAGCATTTTATTTTCTCTACAGTCGGGAAAGAAGGTGTCTTTCAGCATCACTGAGAGCAACTCTGTTAGCCCAAGCCTGTATGTGATTTAAGCTAACTGGATCTCACCATGTGTCTTCTAGGAAGATGATGATTACTTTGTGCCTCTGCATGATTTCTACTCTATTTCCAGATCACCGATTTACACTTCTGTATTATGTAGCTTAGTGACGAGATTGATTTTATGATAAATTTTTTGGTCTGAAAGGTCCTCTCAGAACATTAAAATCAGCTATGCTGTACCATGATCCTATCTCTTTGCATGCACCTTTTAATTGCTGAAAACTGATTTTTCACAGACATAACTAGCAGCAGAGACTCATCAGTATAAGGCAAACCACGGCCAAAAACAAAAAAAGAGATTTAGAGCATATTTTTTTCCCTTAATTTAAAAATATACCTTACTGACCAGATAAGAGTTGAAATGAAAGTACTGGGAAATAAATAGCCTCTATTTAGCCATATCACAACTATTTTTTCCTCTTCATGTTGCTAAAATATTCCCAACAGAACTGAAAACCCTTAACAAAACAAATCAGCAATTAGTGTCAATTAATTCCTTGGCATCTGGTAAAAATTACATCATATCATGACTGCTAAGGAGTCATGTAGTTGTATCTGACATTCAGTTCTATCATTGTATGAAGCACTCAGAAGCTATGGTTTACACGTATTCTGAGGTGACATATTAGCAATGATCTGCCCTGAGGTGCTGACAAGTTGTAGCTGTTAATTTTATGTGAATTTGTGTTTATCTCCTTATAAATCTCAGATAAATATCTAAAATATTTCAAGCTGTCCAGTAGTAAAGAAGTGAATAATATGACATTAATTACCTATTCATATTTCAATTTCCCTTTTCACTACATAAACATGGATTGTTGCCAAAGAAATGTCTAAATAGTATGTAACACCCACTCAGTCTTTGTAACTATTTGTGAGGAAGGGGTTAAAGATTTTAATGCTGTCCGGCAATGTAACAACTCAGAGTTCAGTTTTGCCATGTTTGACTTGCATTAACTATGATGGTTTTTAGTAATGTGGGCTCACACCTAGCAATAATTCACTTGAAGGAAGGTGTTAGATCTGACTGCATACCATTATTATGTCTCCTGCAGTATTACTTAGAAGAAATCTTAGGGAGGTAACGATGGAAACCAGCAGGTAGAGTTAAGAATTTACATGTGTAAAATCTGTGGTACTGGCTGGATCAGATTCTGGCAAGTTGAGATGAAAGAACTGTCTTGATCTCAATAGTTCTATGACTACTTGATGTAGTCATAGAAAACAACAATTAATTCAAGTATATTCCATCAAATTCCTTATCAAATGATAAGGACTATATGTAAGATATTTTTATCTAAATCTGATATGATAGTAGAATATTAAGAACACTTCAAATACCTCTGCTGCAAGCACCTAAATTAGAAGGTATACTAGCAAACTCTGAGAAAAACTCTACATTGAGTCCTTAATTTCTAGTATTGCAAGATCAGTCACATCTGAAGAAGCAGAGGTTTTCCCATGAAACCTAGACTGAAACTACACCAGTCACTTGCTGTCAACATTTTAATATATGAGGCAGACATGCTTTACAGAAACAGAACATTAGGAAGCTCTTCAGTTTTTCAGGGAAAATGCTTCAGAAAACTGCTGTATGTTAGTTCTGTCTCAGATGTGAAGACAAGTGCCTAAATTTACAGCCTAACCATGTTTATCAAAAAGCGAAAGTTTTATGGATCATTTGGTCACTGATGAGCCGAGGAACATCAATGTTAAGTCTTGCAGAGACTAATACCAGCAAAGGAAGGGATACACAAGACTTTAAATGGTCTGTGGTTTCATAGCGCGGTCTTCCTAGGGAAGTTGTAAAATATAGAGAAAAATTGTTGGGGTATGGATATATTTTCCTACAGAGGAGATAGAATAGGACTCACGATTTTCATGTTTATGTGGGAATCCCTTCTGTTTCCGTTGGCAAGACAATCTGATAGTTGATGATGAACAATTTATATTCAATTACATTATAATGGAAGTACATGTAATATTAGGATATTGAAAAATAAACTTCAGGTCACTTAACTGTCTTTTAGTATTCACTATAATGAAGATTTCATTTTCCATGAGTTAGTCCAAAATGCTGAACAGTTAGAGTGGATCTCCATTTCTTCTCTCTGGTGAAGACATTTAATATTATGATTTTGTGATTTAAGTTACACTATGTCTTTAAAGTTTCCAATTTAATTAATTACTGTATGTTATCAAGAAGTCACAGCAAAATTAAACATTTTGGAACTGCACCTTGTTTGTCTGTTACAGAAACACCATACAATCAAGTACATATACCAATAAGAAGCCAAAGCCTCGCGTGGCATAATTAGCTGTCGTCTCCTCACTCATAGTTCAGCATCCCTCCTGGTAAAATAATTTTTAAATTGGCTAAAAATTAACAAAATTCACATTTAAAAATTGCTTTAGTATGTATATGTGCATAACAATAACCTTCACTGTACTGTCTTCCCTTTTCCCTGATGCAGATCTCTCTCCTGATTGTTTAAATTATTCATCAGGAAGACGATATCATAAAGAATGAATAATATAGTCAATATTTTTTTAACAAAATGTTATGTTGTTGCTCTACATTCATGAATTTATTGCTAATTTCAGAAGCAATAATTCATCATATTATAGAAATGTACAAAATACTTAGGGCATAATGGAGGTAGTGGACAGTGTGTGATAGAGGGTCTTGAAGAAAAATATTGAGCTGAACAACTGAACATGACTCTAGCTGAAGTACTACTGACTGATATAAGTAAGACAGATAAAGTATTTTCATTTAAAATTCATTCCGTCAATCATTCTCTGACAGTCACTGAAAATTTCAGTTCTTGAACTGAGATTATGCCAACAGGATTTCTCCTTGTAGGATAAATAGAAATACTTGCAAGTTTGAGAAAAAATAGTTCATCTTTTTCTTTTCTTATGGACAAGCAGCTAGTTATATATAAAGTAATTCTTTTGATTTTAAGAATAAAATTCCAGTGGCAGAAGACTGAAAAATTAGACTTTGCATACAGGTGTACTTTTGAATACTCAAGAGAACACTTCTTCCATTTCACCTAGCTGCAAGTTTTTGAAAACTGATGTGAGACTTCATGATAGATATTACAACAATAATTATATTCCTAACAAATCTGAGACACTATTTTTAAGAAGAAAAATAGTGAGATTGTTCATTGTGCACATTCCAGTATGTATGTTAATAATATTTACTAAATTATTTAAGTTTAAACACAAAGTTCATCTAGGACACAAGTTACTCCCTCTTCTTCAGAAGTCAACACTTATTTCAGTAGAGTGTCATCTCATTGGAGAGCTCCTCTCTGAGATTCTGCGAATCA
Organism: Grantiella picta; assembly: GCA_013397955.1. Taxonomy (NCBI): domain Eukaryota; kingdom Metazoa; phylum Chordata; class Aves; order Passeriformes; family Meliphagidae; genus Grantiella; species Grantiella picta. The sequence goes on from VZRM01006908.1 coordinate 1,432,585, forward strand.
TAGGATCATAGAATATTCTGAGTTGGAAGTGACCCACAGGGATCATTGAATTCCAAAACCTATGTTCCATTTTAGGCAGTCTTTGGGTGCTACAGAAAGAAATCCCTATCGTGTGTGTTTGAGATTTACTCATAATAAAAAATAATAAAGTGTATAGTACTGGATATGCTACATTACTTCTGCTTTTAGGCATAGGTTTATTCTGTGTAATCTTCAGTTGTGTGATCATGTATCTGACTCTACACAATACTCGTTGGCTAAGATCAGCAAAGCTTCCTTTCAGAGGCTCCTGGCTGCAGACTGTGAAACTCTGAACAACAGGGTCACAGACAAAGCCCTGTATGACTCAGGCAAACAAAACCTTACCCAAGCAGGGGGTTTGCAGAGGCACGCCAGGTGACATAAGGTACAGTGCCCTAAACAAGTCACTGCTGAAGAGCCCTCCACAAACCCCTATGTCTAACCTGGTATATCTGACTTTGCATAAAATTTTGGAAATATTACATGGAAGTATACTAGTTGCTGTGGACATCTTAATTTCAGCATTTTCTGCCTGGTGTGTTAACCATGACTTCATAATGTTCTTTTGCGGCATTTTTTTTTCTATGCTTGGTTGTGCTCAAAAAAAGGACAAGATACTGAAAACTTTACAAGTTACGTTGCAAAACATCTTGCCTTCTGCTTCTTGCCACACAAACACCATATTTAAGGAAACATGAAACAGTAACACTGAAAAACAAGACCTTCATCAATTGTACTAGCAATTTGTTCAAATAATAAGTATTCATCTGAATGTAAAAACTTGGGTTGTCTTTTATATTTGGTATGCACATTGAAAAGCAAAAAAACAGACTAGAAGGTTTCAAAACTACTGTTTTAGTGTCCAAATACTGTTTTGGGCAGCATACAAAAAGCAAGCCAAACAACTGGAAATAACAAAAGTGGGACATGGCTCCTGTTTGTTTAATTCACTGCACCCATATTCAATCTCAGCTTCAAAATGAGGAAGCTTGAACGGGTTACTGTGAGCCTTTCCATTCTGCATAAGGTCACTAAATTAAAAACATGCTTACTTTCATGTGTTTTGGCACTCTTCACTGTGAAGTTAAAGCCTCAGCCTCAGCCAGATTCCAAATCAGATAAAAGTCCAAGCCTCAATATTACTGATCTCATGATCAGCTGTGAATTCTACCACTCAAACATATGATTTGTGGGCATCTTACCCAGCCAACTGACAGGATATGGAAGTCTTTAGTTACATGACACAGAAACATATTTAATTAATTTTACAGCATTTAGACCTAAGAAAACATCTTCAAAATCTTCATCACATGAAAGGTCATCTGTAGTTATTGACCAGCGCAGAAGTACAAAGAAAATCACATAATATTTCCATAGACAGCAATAGATTCATTCCTCTCATAAATCTCCCCTTTTTATATTATGTCATTAAAATACAGTTTGATATGAAAGTATAAAATAATGATTTTCATGCAATTGATTTTTAATAAACAGGGCAGTATCTTTGAGCTCATCTTTGATATTCCTAAGAATGAGTTTTTCTGAGCATTGGCCAAATTACCTATAATCAGTGGTTATTAAAATAAAAGACCAATTTCTTTAATTGCTGCAAATTGCAGCATTGCATATATAACTACTGTGAATTACTCATTGTCCCAGTCTTATCTTGCTTCTATGAACAATACTAATTACATCAATGGGAAGCCAGTTAACAGAGATAAAAATCTCTTTAATGGGAGCCTAATTTAAGGATTTAAGAAAGTTTAACTATTCCCTGTGATCCATACCAGGTATGCCTGTCAAAACGAAGCAGCCCATTCAGCAGTCTTTATTTCAAAATGATTCTGTGAGAGGTGAATATCTTTCTTTGCTAGTTTGGAAGGTGTCCTTTTCATAGCAAGTACCATTCTTTCAAATAGGAAATAAGAACGTGCCTCAGTCTATGAGGCTTTCTGAGCTGGCATCCTGATTGCCTTGAAGTAAACTTCTTGGGGAAGTCAAGGTGACCTTTCAAGGTAGTGCACTTGGGTTCAAGGTGCAATCCTTGAGCAGGCCAAATTAAGATTATTTATGTAAAAACACAGCTGTCTTGATAAAGGAAGCCATATAGTTTTGTCAGACTACAATATTTAGCAGCATGCTTGAGATCTCTCATCCTGTTGCTTTAACCCTATCACCCTAGGAAAGAAAAAGAAAACAAATACAAAAGAATGGAGCTCAACATCAGCAAAGTAAACAAATGCTTTTTGCATAGTAACGCTGTTAACAGAGTTGCCCAGCTACGTAGATGTAGACCCTTCCATTCTTGCATTGGAAACAGGTAAAAATACTCTCCTCGCTGTCTTTGCAAAAGTTAAAAAGCTTTTGAGCCTGGGAAAGAATTTTGTAGTTCCTTTTTTGTTTGTTTTCTCTAAGCAGTTTAACCACTTCTTGTCTATGAGAACATGCAAGTTGTTTGAAGACTGATTTTCCCCAAAACTATTCTTAAATATATAAACCACTAAAACACCTGTTAAAATGTTTTCCTCTTCAAGACAGCATATCCTTTGGTGTTATCCAGGGTAAGTTTTACTAAACTCAGGCTCAAAATAAGTATGATTGGTTCCTACAGAAAGTTTACATATGCATATGAACTCCACTGGCATTCCAAGAAGACAAGATCTTTATAAGTGGTATTGTTGCCATATAGAAATTGTCAGTATCTAGAGAAGTGTTTTTATATTTGAGGCAGCATTTTTTCTCTTGCAATACACTTTGGCCAATAATAAAAGACCAAAATTACTACTGAATAGATATTTTCTGATTGTAGATACCAAAATGTTTCTGAACATTGTCCCTTGGTTATTCTATTTCAAGCACTTGAAACATGCTTAATTCATGTCATACCAGTATATACTCCAGAAGTTCAAGATTAAACTATCGTCTAAAAGGCTGGTTGAAGTCAGAAGCTGCAGTAATCTTCTGGTAACCCAGCAGCTACATGTCTGGAATATACTCTGGGAGCACTTATTTATACTTTGGTAGCAAACAATAATTACGTCTATCAATTAGACCTAAATTCTAAAAAGCAATAATGTTTGTGAATTGCTGTGGTGGTCAGGACGTAGAAATGCAGATTATTAGATTTATATAAAGCATTTGATACTCAAATATGTATATACTTGAAACGGTTTCATGGACAATATTTAGAAACAAACATGGTTCAAAATCAACCCAGGTAAGGTTCTAAAAAGCAACTTCCCTTTAATTTCCTGAAGCCATACCAGACCTCATGTGATCTGTATTCCAGTTACAGTACTGTGGCAGAAATCTCCCCAAAAGAGGACATTCTAACGTGATGACATATCTATGCATAGTAATGGCAAATCAGATTTCAGAAGACCATAGGAGCAATACTAATCACAGGGATGAAGAAAATGAACATTGTGCAAAACCTACAATAGTCAATGTTTCCAGAAGAAAAAGAAAGGAAATTAGGAGATCTAAGATTAAATCTGAGACAAATGATTACTGTAATAGATATGCAAACAAACCAAAAAATTATCCAGGAGAACAATACAGCCTGACACAGTTGCAGCAAAATAGCTGAAATTTGCCAAGATGTTTCTGAAGAACTCAGTCACCAGATATCCTGTATCTCAAATGGAATAAATTGACTGACACAGAACATCATCTGCCTTCAGTACTATTTTCTAAGTTAATGAATTTCTGAAATATATATATAATAGCAGTAGTAGTTAATGAATGGAACGAATGTAATAGGAGTAAAAGAATATAATTGTAGTAGATAAGTACACAAAAATAAAACTTCCTGTCTAGAGCAACAAACCTCCAAGATTACTTGTCATCCTGTGAAACAAGGCAAACCCCAAATAGTGTAAGCAAAAGCACTAAAGAGATCTGGCTATTACATTTCTTCAAGTGAAGAATATTACAGATATGTTAAACATAGTATTTTCCAATGTAATGGAAAAGTATAGTCAAATAGAAGTGGATGAGAAAAACATTCCTCATCTCGTTTCAGGAGACAGAAAATTATTCTAGAAATCTGCAGTGGAAGAATAGCACTATGGCTGCTATTATCTGTGACTACTAATTTAGTGATATTAGAGTCAAATAGTGTGGCTACTTGTTTCTGACAGTAAGACACTCTAAAGGGATTTTCAGGTATACCTTTCATTTTCTGGTATATGAGCACAAAGGTCTCATTTGTGCCACTAAGAGGCAAGGAAATGAATCTCGACTTTCAAAAGAAAAAAAAAAAGTAATCTGTGTTTGAAAGTTGCAGCCCCCCTCAGAGAAAGCAGCAAGCAAAAGACAAAGGCATTTCAGTGTAGGTACAGATCTACAGGTACCAATTAATGAAGATACTAACAGAATTTTTAACTCCCAGAGCCTTTTAGATATAAAAAACGAATATGTAGTGGTGTTTGCATATGTTAAATGCTTAAGTGTTATTCTTGAGGAAAAAGAGATCATTAGTGATTTATGACCCCTGAGATTACTGAGAGATGCACACAAACTCTGAGGCACTCTGATCTTGATACCAAAAACTACACAAATACAGTTTAAGCAAATCACTAGTGTGCACAGCTGCATTTTAATCAAAGGCAGTCTTTGAGCATGAAAATATGGCAGATTAACAGGATTCTCATTTGGAAGCGTTAACAAAGTTAGTTTTGACCCCATATTAACAAAAGAACTGGGAAGAACTGCAAAGTATTTATATACTGAAAGAAATTGACAGCTGCATAGCTCCTGTTGAGGTGGTCAGAAAATAGTGAAGGTATTGCACAGGTCTCACAAGAATGATGGAATTATAAAGATGAGATAAAGAAGCCAGAAGCAAAAAGACTGAGCACCCAGAGTATTACAAACAAAATTATCTCTGATGTAGAAGCCTGTAGTCAGAACACAAGGAGTGATAAAATGCCACGAAATTATAGCTGAGATGTTCAAATAGATGAACAATTGTTATATATATGCAGACATACATCTCGCTACAAAAAGAGTGAAAATTTGCCACATTTTTTACAAATCTTTCAGCAAACTAAGGATGGACTGCTCAACCAATCTACAAACCCAATTACTATTTCACTGCAGAGCAGTGTCCACACCTGTGGACACTAGCAAAAGGGTAAAATACTGCTGCAGTTCACATTATAGCAAAAACAATTAAATATTTCAATAAATACAAACATTATCTGATTTCAGCTGACAGAATCTGAGAGGAGAGAGACCATTTTCTATTTGCTATCTTCCACAGAGCAAGTCATTATTGAACACAAATAAACTGGCTATTCAGGTGTGAGGTAGTTTTGTCAGGCTTTGACTCAATTCTTTTTAATCAAAATGGAGTCAGAATTGATCCATTCCTGCCAAAGAATGTAATCACAACTAATTAGTATTTATGATAAAATATCGCCTAATAAAATTATTTTCAAATGGCTCTGAAAAATGCCTGTTGTGTATATATTCTGCCTTATAAACACACCCTATTCTACTGGCAGTGTTAGTAACTCAGAGAGAAGAAGGCAGGCAAAGATCAAAGCCTATTATGGCAGGCAAGTTAATGACTGCCCAGACACTGGTTCTATCACAACAGACACAACCAGAGCATTTCCTGAACACAAACCAAACACCCATCAGTAGGCTTTATATCTCCTAGTGATAAGTACTGAATTGAGCTAGTTCCCCAAAAGCAGAGCTTGCCTTTTTTTACACATTTTGGTGGCGCTGACTGATTTGGGCCCTTACATTATCCTGCCAGGGTATCTGATGAAATGGTACCCTTCCCAATTGTATCCATCCAAGTGGGGATGCATGGTGAGACGTGAAACTAGAATGTGATGCTCACGTCTTGGATATTGCATAAGCATAAGCATGAAACAAAGTGGAGGAGAGATGGCCATTCATCTTAATGCTGACTTCATGCTGAGCTACTATGCCACTGGGCTGTGGCTGGTAGTCAGCAGCATGTTGGGAGTGTGATATGTGGTATCAGCAAGGACCATGATGCCTGATCAGAACAATCATGATTCAGTGAGACTGAGCCCTTTGCCAACACCCAAAACCTCCAGCTATTGCCTGAGTCTCAGAGGGCCATGCAGTTATAGGATTGCATCTCCTGTAATTGATCAGCTGGTGTCCAGCTGCAAAGAACATCAGAGTTTTTCACTCCAGAAGGGTAGGTTAGTCTTTCATGTTTCTTTGTCTACCTCTAGCTCTTCCTGGCACTCACTAATCCTAATGTGTTACAACATACTGATCTGCAATACTGGCACACATGGGATTTCCCTTCAGATGGTGATAGAGCTGAAAGAAGCAGATTTGTTTATTCTCTCAAAGAGAAGCACCCAGAAATAGGTCTGAAATTGATTTGGAAACAGGCAATACTCTATGTGGGAGTCTCTCTGGAGAGAGGAGTAGTATCAAGTAGTATTTTTGTTTAAATTAATTTACTTGCTTTAGCTTCTAGATAATAAAGGATCTAGGGAAACACTCAGGAGATGCTGTACTAAAAATGCACTGAAACAGAGAAAAGGGTATTTCAGCAGCAAACATGCAAGGAGGTAGGCTTAATGGGAGACTAAATACAGGGAGACATAATTTAAAAAACTATCACAGTAATGTGGTTGTCAACTGCAGGGAGTCATGAAAGACTAGGGTACCCCTAAGACATGGAAATTTTCCACTTTGAGGACTGTGATATAGAGAAGTTATTTATAAATCCTGGCCCTTCATTCCTTCACACACCCTGCAAGGTCAAGTATTCCCTATGAGCCCATCAAAACACAAACAAAAGTTAGAGAACTGTGTTTTGATTGAAACAGCTGCTTTAGAACGATGAGTTAAAAATGTAAAGAGTCAGAAAGCTTTTCGCAATTTGAAAAGGATGTGATGAGCCTCTAAAGGTGGAGAAAACATGCATTAGGTATCCCATGATACAGACAAAATAAGGATTCACCTTTCTTTCACCAGGGCTTTGTGATCCTTATGACTAAGATATGGATGTAATATAGATAAAGGGCTATACACATCTCATAAAATCAAGATTGCAAGCTAAAGAAGTTAAAATATTGGGTTTTTTTCCTTCAGACTCTTAACTGAAAGATGCAGCCTTTTAAAGTCAGTGGTGCATATGAAATGAAAGTGGTAGGAATGACTGATACTAGAGCAACAAAGCCGTCTCAAACTCCTAATTCACTCATTACACACAAATTTACAAAAGGTTTTAACAAAAATTATTGCCTACACACAAATTTACAAAAGGTTTTAACAAAAATTATTGCCTCAATATATTAAAGGCACCCAGCACTCCTAGCAATTTGCAATAGAGTGAATGGACAGTTTTCACTGCACCCTCACATGTTGAACTGCTTAAGTTTGAGATGTCCAGTAAGATTTATGAGTTAATTAGAAAAGTGAGAAAGGCTAAGGGACATGCTGAAAAAAAGGTGACGCAAAAACCTAGTGTTATACAACTCCTATTAAAGTCAAGTATCAGAACAGAGGATCTAAAAAAAATTGACATTGCAGAAAATTTGCAGCTTTTTAAAAAGATGTCACACATTTATATGCTTTTATTCTTATTTTGCTTGCTCCAATATACTGTTCCTCAATATAAAGCAATGTGTGCGTACCTTACAAAGATAGTACTATAATCATTAAGGTTGGAAAAGACAAAACAATCAAGTCCAAAGAGTCATCAAAGCTCTCCTGCATTATCCCAGAAGAAAGCTCAAATGCAACAGCAGTTTCGCAGTAGCACTTTTTGCATAACTAGCAGTGAGAACCCTCATTCAAAAGTGTATATTATTCTGGTGTTAGCTTTCAGAGGTGTGATGTAGAATTAGCATCCTTGTGTCAGTTGCCCATGGAAGAAAGGAAGATGTGATTTTAGCCCGCTGTCTCTATAGTGGCTGCTATTTGATACAAAATTAAAAATGTCCCTACAGAGACCCTGATATAGTACTTGAAAAAGAATAAATGATATTATCAACTACTCCAGAGTTTCCTAGATTGTGTGGCAAACTATGTAACAGACATTTACAAGAAAAAATAGTCTGAACACAATATGCCCTAAGGATATATCATTAAATGGTTGAAAGAATTATCATTTCATAGGTCAAAGAGGAAAATGTGTTAGTCACTTTGTTTTAATGAATAATGTTATTGGTTACTCCTTTTTTTGTTACAAACGGAACTATCAAATAATTATCTCAAAAAGTCCCCTAAAAATTATCCAGGCTGGTCTAGTAGCTCTTGGTTTTTTGGAAAAACAGACATAGAAATAGGGTGTACATCAAAACAGTACTTATACCTCTGAATGAATGTCAAAATCAATCATTGTATGCTTAGAACCTGCTCTTACTTTTATTTCTTGTGCAATCATATGCAACGTGAAAAATTGCTTAAATTGTTCTAAAAAGTATTTCCACAACTTTGCCTTATCTGCAGATCAGAAGAGCAAACTGGCACAGAGAGGCAATGGGTAAGGCAAGATGCGTCACTGTGTTTCAGGCTTACATACTTTCTTTCCAGTTCTAAGAAAAACAAGCACATCCTAGCATACAAGGAAAAGTAAATTCCAAAGGAGAAATTTTCAAATCAGCATAATTATGTCTTATAAAAATATATATTTTTCTTCTTATAGAATATAAGAAAGCAAGCATCACAGACCAAAAGTACAAGCAGTTGAAAAGATCTCAGGACCTTCTCTAACTAATTGAGACGCTGAGATGTGGTCTGATCAGCCATATTGTCCTTAGTCACCTGTAAATGATAATCCCTTTCAGTCCCTTGTTAGCCTATAAAACTTTTCAATCAGCTTCCCTGAGAAACACCATACCAAGGGGACTTAGCTGAAAAGTCAATATAACTGAGTGACCTTAAAATAGGAACACATCAGCTGCTGTCCAGATTATTCCACTGGTAACAGCCCAGCACCTGTTAGGATTTGTTACGATGCATTGGCCATGTGCATGCTTCTATTAACCCTGCCTTTTTTCCTGCTGCCTCACAGGGATGAGATCACACAATACTCAGCAATTTTTCCTCCAGCAGGGAGGGCGTTTGATGGTCAATACACTGTGATATGAAGCAAAGGAGGATTTACTGGTACCAGCAGATTAATTGCTTGGCTGACCTTCAGGATTTCTTTCAGATGATGCATATTTCCCCATCAAAAGTATAAAAAATGTCAATATCATAAACTGTAGAAGTGACAACCACATGGAATATAAATGGAATCCGTCTTTTAAAAGGAAATATTGTGTAACCTAAAAAGTATTGCTCTAGTGCATAGATATCTAATTAGGAGGACTGATAATCACTGTTAATGCCTAAAGTTTCTCATATAAGACCAGGCACTCTTACCACATATTTTTTTATTTAAACTATTACTTAAAATAATGTTTGCTGTCATCCTATCAGCCAGTAACCACAGCTATACAGTTCTGCGTTTAAATACGATTGCTTAGTGTAAGAGAGTTTTGGTCAATGTTCTAGGCAACCTCAAAAGACATGTCAGATGCCTTTCAGGTTAAAAGGGACAAGACAGTAAAATCTGTAGCTTACATAAGGTTTTCTCAGTGACACAGCAATTGCAAAAGGATTAAAAGTGTATCTTTACCATGTGATAGAGTCCTTTCAATGCCAGTGTAAACCTGATCTAAATCATCCACATAATCTAGAGTCAGGCAGAGCTAAGGCCCTTAAACAAGCTGGTAGTGGTAAACTATGTTCCAGAAACAGGGCATTTGAGAGAAAGTAGAAGTATCTCTCTGCTGTGTGCCACTGTGCTGTAGAGATACACTCCTAAATCTGACAAGCCCTCAGAATTAAATTGTCTTACCACTATTCTTAATATTCAGCGTGGATGAAATTCAACTGCTAACAAAAGTAAAAGTCACATTCATCTTTAGAATGATCTATTTGAGGCCTATGTCCCCAAGATTACTTGCCCTTAATTTGAGAAGCAAAATGCTCTTTGTTAGCAAAAGAATATCTGAATCCCACACTACAAATTCAAAAATAAGTTTTACAGCTATTTGTATTTCTACAATTGAATAGATTAAACCTCAGTTAGATAAACCTAAAGATGACAGTGATAAGTAAATTGCTGATGTGAAGAGAGTGAATTTAGAAAGCCCTTCTGTAAAATCAGAGCACATGTAAGTACATCCATTTATCATAATTACTAACTTCTACTAGGGGAAAGGATGTTCTCTGAAATTGAGAGAAGCTGAACTGTTTAAACTTTTTTGCCAGAAATATTTGAAATACAGATATATAAAAAACGCTAGAAGTTAATGTTAACAGGGACAAGAAAATTTTGCCTTCAAACTGAAGGCATAATTGTTAAGTAAACCTATCCTTAAGTTATGGTAAACTGTTATTTAGTACAGAGGGCATGAGGTCATATGCTGTCCTTGCATGCAGCTGCCATTAATAACACAAAATACATTTTCTGCAATCCAACCATTACACATCACACATCCATAAAATTTCTGCTTCATCTTCAGATGAAATATAAACCTTGTTCCAATAAAAGTGAGGATCATGGCAAAATGAGGAAAAGCATTTGCCTTAAACAGTGGATGCCAGCTTCTTCCTTATGAAGAGACTACAAAAAACAGCAATAAAAGCTACGAACGAAATTATTAATTACTACTTGAAAACAGGAGAAAGTCCAAGGTGACTTCCTAGTTGCAACCAACATCATGGGGGTAGATAGTAAACTCCATTTCATCTCTGATGCTCAATTTCATCATTTCACAAGGTGTTCATTTGACACTGGCTTGTATCTTATTTATGGAAATTGCTATAATATAGGGAAGAGTGAGATGTGGCTCCTATAGTTAATACAGATCAGATCTTCCTTCCATCACACTGTCATAGTGTTGAGAGACGCTACTTTGAACTCCAGCTAATGTAAATATTTAAATAACAAGGTACCTTTCTTGTTCACTCCACATGTACAAAACCCGATGGTCTCTATATAGTAACATATCACAGATGTGATCTCTTTTGTTAGAGATCCTAAAAATGAAATCCTGGATTAAAATTTGGTCTCTATTAACAAATTTAATACATACTAAGCTCAGACACGGTATTATGCCTAAAAAAAGCTATTAATTACAAAAAGCTGAGGTTATTAAATATAATCAAACCATTTATTTGTAAAACCATTAAAAAACAAACAAACAAAAAGAACCCCTAAAAATGTAAGGTCAAACTTATTTACACATTTCCAGAGAGAGTACTGATTAAAATACTGGTTTGCTGCTTAAATATTACTCTGATTAGTGTTTAGGACAAACCTCATATCTAAAACCCCCTATGCTTGTTAATTCTTTCCACATAAAAAGTTATTTTATAATGTGTAACTTCAAGTACTTTTAGGAAAGAGATTATGTTCAGCTTGGTTTTATATTAGCATGGGTATAGATGTTAAAAGCAATTAGCAAGAAGGCACTGAGACTTCATGGGTAACACAAAGGTTTATTGTTTCAGAGATTAAGATTCTTTTCTCTTTCCCTGACTGCTTTTGAAATGCTGAATTCAATTATTAACCTTTCAAACTTTCCACAAAGCTTCATTACTTGAACAATTACATGCTCATTATATGTAAAGAAAATACATAACAATTTAACAGAGCTTTTCTCCTCAGGACTCCTCCACCTTTAATTCTGATTCTGTTAATTTTAAGGTGGTTTTCTTTTAGGAAATAACTTTAGTGGCACTAGAACTGAGGGATCTTTTCGTGTTTCTCACCACTGATTGACTTCAGCCTTCAGAACATTTTACCAAAGCATGACATTTACCTGGGGTGGTTAGATCTTGGAGATCCAAGATCAAGGACTAATCCTTGTCCTAGAATTTGTATGACTTATCAGTACAAAGATACAACTTTGCTCTACACCCATTTCTACTCCATGCTAATTAAAGTTTAAAATCTATTATTAAGTGAATAAGATACATCCTATTGTAAAGATGAGTTCAATCTTGCCTTAAGACATCAATTTGACTATTCAATGCTCAGAACTTCGTGAAATTTTCAGAAAAGCTCAAGAAAAAGGTAATTTTCAAGGACAAGCACAGCAGGGTTTTAAAGAATTTCAAAACATCTGAGAACAGTTCAAGACCTGACTTTTTATCAGTAGGGAATGAGAAGGGGGAAAAACTGGATCTGGTGCATGTTCATTGTTGATTTTCTTTACCTCCTTTCCCTATTAATACATCCCTTGAATCATTTTGTACTATTTTCCAGGTGTGGTATTATTTAACCTGAGACCTATAGGTACTGGAAATGTTTGGACCTTTTGCTCAAAACCAGAAATGTTTTGCAAGAATACTGTTTTCATCATTGCAGGAAATCCTGCAATTCAAAGGTAAACAAGGCCTAAGGATCAGTATTTTCAGATTTAAAATTACTTTAAAAATCAGATGAAATTGAAAGCAAAAAGAGTCTGACTCAGAAAAACTATGCATATTATTTTTATTAACTGATCTATCCTGTAAAAAAATAACATGCTGTATACAAAACTACAACTTTAGGATTTGATGTCTCCTTTTTTCAAAGCAAATATGCTTTATACAATGGGAGACAGATGTTTCCATGTTTTTGTATAATTTAGTTTATTAATTTAGATCTTAGTTTATTATTCAGATGTTTGATGTTGTAACTGTACTATATTTAACTATTGATCATTAAAAGAAAGAAAACAATGTAGTTTATTTTAACAGCTATCTTGTTAACAACTTGGTTTAACAAATAGGTTTTAAGAAACAGGCTTGAAAAGGGCAATGTATTTATGACTTTGAATATGACTACACTGAGACAGCTAAAAGTAATTAGAAATACTTTCTGTTATGCACAGTATAAACCATGGATTAAAAAAATTAAAGGAAAATGGGTTAACACAAGATAGAAAAAGAAAAAACCCACAAAACTTTTACAATTAAACAGAAGGCAGTTCCATTTCATGCTATCACCAGAATTTTATTGATCATATTTTTTATTCTATTTTTACTAGGAATCTGTCAAACAATCAAAGTAATCTATTTTCCAATAATGCAGCCTACAGCTAAATCTTCAAGACTACAGTTGATGGAACAATGAGGAACTTCAGCTCACAAGTAATTTTGGTGGTCATGGGAAATGCTTTTCAGAGGAAGGAAGAACTGATGCTCTCTGAGATTCTTTTCCCACGTTCAGTAATTAATCTTCCAAAGATATCCCACTCTCGTCTTCTAACACTCTTCTTGAACTTCTCTTCTGCAAGGGGATTGGGAAACATATTTGGGATCCCTGCTCAAATTCCCCAATGGACCCAGCCTTGGATTCTCCATAATAAATAAGCCACCCTCTTAGAACCGCTTCTAAAAAGGTTTTCAAAAGTTCATTACGTAAGTTATCATCTATCTCACATTACTCTAACCTCGTGATAAAAATGTCAGCATGCTAATGAATAGGTCATGTCCAACCTTTTCCTTCATCATATGGCTGGGCAAGAAGGGACTTACACAATCATTCACTGTAAATGTTTCAGCTACAGCTGAAGCAACCAGAAGACTAACTTGTCTATTTATAGTATTTCTAATTACGTGTGTATTAAATAGCAGCGGCACTTAATATGTGTTTTAGAATAACTTCCTTTTCCACTGACAGTGTTTCTTTCCAAGCTGACTCCAATTATCTCAAGAAGCTGAGCTCGACATACTAACATATCACTCACACATATGCTTGGGACAGTCTTGGAATAGTAATGTCACTCTGCCTAGAGACTGGCAACTTTAGAAGAGATGTTAATATACCACTTCAGGTAACCTAGAGAAGTCACGAACATACACAATGTAAATTCAGCATGAGGAGGAGCAGTCTTTCTGCTCCTCTTTTTTCCCAGTTATCCCACTGTAGGAAAGCTGCAGTGCTTTGCTCACTATCACTACTCCTGTTAGTAGTCCTTCAATCTTTCAAAATACAATTCTGACATTCACTTGTATGGTTCCATTCAGACTGTCACAAAATTCTGTGGCCCATGACAGTACTTGATTTTTTAAACATCATCTTACAGAATAATCTGAAAGATTTTTGACATAAGCATTAAAATCCAGACTGAGTTTTGGTATGATGGCAAGGAAACATAGGAATGAAAGCCATTTCAAAATGATGGTAGGAAGAGATCAAAAATAAAATTCTCCTTTGCAGAGGCATTAGTTCAGGGCCCAATGTACCAATATGTATATAAATTTATTATCAGAAATTACATAGCCAGAATAAACTAGTAATTGCACAAACTGTGTCAAATTTTGTCATATTACATAACTATTATATCCATTGATTTAAATGGGGTTATAAAATACCACTGATTAACAATTGAAGATTTAATCCTCTGAATCCAATATTCCTTTGTACATGTTTTGAAAACCTTTCAGTACCAACAGTGGTACTGTTGTTGCCGCTTGACCTCTTCCGGAAAGAAATTGTAGGAAGAAAATGATGCTCTGAAAAACTGGGGATGTAAAGGGAAGAAAGCAGAGAAGGAAGGTGTAGTGTTCCATTTCATAGTCAGCAGTACCAAAAATAATTTTGTTCATGTTTAACTACTTGGTAGCTGTACCTTTAAATATTACCATCACCTTGTTTGAAGAGAGGATTCCTTTCATAGCACTGAACTGGAAAAATGTGTATTTATATTTTGAACCCTAAGGAGGTGTCTCAGTGTTTTCCTAAGGAAACACTTTTTGATGGCATCATTCTTCATGTTGTTTCATTATTTCAGATAGACTTGCTCCCACTGTGCAAAAGACTCCTCAGCATCTGGTAAAGTTATTTTCCTATTTTTGTGGAAACAGGCCAAGATGTGCAGTAACAGCTAGTAACTCTGTAATAATGAAGTAACTCTTTCCTGGAAAGTTAGAAGTTGAAAATTATTTTTAAATAAATATCTAAAAAGCAATATTACAATGTAGAAAAGAGAGTTAATTGCATTA
Source organism: Grantiella picta (assembly GCA_013397955.1). Lineage (NCBI taxonomy): Eukaryota > Metazoa > Chordata > Aves > Passeriformes > Meliphagidae > Grantiella > Grantiella picta. The sequence goes on from VZRM01006908.1 coordinate 1,447,606, forward strand.
TTCCCTTTAAAGAGAATATTAGAAAAATGTGTCTGGAAAGAAATACTTTTAGGCAGCATGTTATTATTTAGTAGATAGAAAGTCATAGTAAGTACTTACTCTGTTCTGCTGGTCCATGTGGCTACATCTACACTGCACCACAAGTAAAGGTCTGGGTCCATGATCATTTACAGGCCTGCCTTGCACATTATTTTAGCAGAGAAAACTTGGTGTTATTTCAGTGATTGCATCCAAAGTGGGGAAACCAGGTTTATGCCATCCCTTCATGAGGATCTTGGCTCACAGTTTGAGGTGTGGACGGAACAGACATACTGTGCCACGCTGTGCCCCATTGCCTAACTGGATTTCACAGAGATACCACATTGTTGTAGGGTCCCTCCTACGAGGCCCCTATTGTAGGGGGTAAGCAGAACCCTTGGGCAGCCTGAAGCAAGGCTGCTTGTGGGGTTGCACCCATCCCTGCAGCTGAGCAGGGTCAGTGCAGCACTGTAACAGCACTTGCTGACCACTGTAACAGCAGTGCAGGTGTGGTTTATACCAGCATGAACTGTAGACAAGATAACAAGTACATGTGATAAGAACATAAGCAGGGAAAGTGGGAACACGGGAAAATCTTTTTACTTCTCCATCACTTTTGTCCACCAAAAGCTAATGGGAGAGAGAGGAACAAAAACCAGATCTCCCATATCTCTGCTCCACGCTAGACCTCCTCCTGTTTCTCTCGCTTGTTTTTTATCCCATTGAGGGTGGATTTGTTGATTTAGAAATATCTTTAGGACTACTGCAGATAAGCTGAGACTAACGGACTACACTCAAGTATTTTGCTTGAACTCTAGACCTTACTCTGGCACATCTTCCTTTTATTGTATTACTGTCTCCTCTTTTACCATAAAAAGAATGAAAATATCCACTAACCATTTTAATCGGCTTACAGGGTTCATGATGACTTTGACAACTGATGTATGTTTGATAACTACATGGCACTCATTCATTAATGTTTTGGTCAACATTTCTCCACATTTCATTCCAGGAAATCCTTCTATTCAATCCCAGTCTCCCTAGGTGGATGAGCTGGGTGTGGGTACAGTTTGCTGATATTACCAAGGTTTTGCTTATGCTGCAAACTGATGATCTGGGAGAAAAATCTTCTAAGAATATTAAAAATATCACTTATCTTGTGCTTTTTACCTTCTTGATATTCTTGCTTCTCTCTCTGCTTTGGTCTTTTTCTCTTGTCCTCTTTCTACATATACACATAAATGCACAAAAACCACTACCTCCACTTGGAACATTCCCTCATCTCACCTCATCTCATTTCTCCTTCCTTCTGCCTTCAACAAATCCAGTATTTTACTCCCTGAATCTTATTTGACTTCACTCTGCTCATGTCCTAAGATTAGTAGCTACCTGGCTCTATCTCCCATGAAGGCCAGTCTCTCTTTCTCTTCCTGGATGTGTACACAGAGGGATAAAGAGCTGTTAGGATGCAAAAAGAGAACCCTTGCACACCACGTAGATTTGAGGCACAGCTGATGCCCTCTAGACAGATATCGCAACCTTTCTCAGCAGTACCAGCCCAACATTCAGATGGAAGAACACGGAGCGATCATTTCAGGGGATCACAGTGAGATTTTTTTCTCATAAAACCCATGGCAAGGAACCTTAGAAAAGAAGAACAAGTCTATCTATACACATATCCCAGTGTATATAATGCTCAAACACATGCTCTCTCTAGACTAGAATTTTTGTTCAGTGATAAGAAGACTTTAGGGCAAAGTAAGATCTTGTAAAAGTTTTCACCTTGAATTTAACACAGACAATGTTTTACAAATTTCAATTTTAAAAAGTAAGTTATATTGTTTGATTTGCTGCTTTGTTTTGGTGGGCTCTGGGGGTGGGGGGTAATCTTCACCCATTTGCACTCGCAGTTCTAGCCAAGAACAGAAAACACGATCAGAAAGAATAAAACAAAGTAGAAAGTTTTTATTTTCCCATAGGTTACAGCATATGTTTTCATTACAAAGGATCCTCATTTCTCTCCCACTTCAGGAAATCACTGATTTACAAACATTCACCATGGGACTGGTGGGAACACAGAGCACAGGGAGATGTACTTCCATTTAAAATGTAGACCCCTTTTCTGGACTCTGTAGTGAGTAAGCAGCATTCTGCTGACACAACAAAGCAAACTACCTAACCTCCTGCCACACTCTGCACTAGAAGTCTAAGCCTAACAGTGTCTTCCAAGGCTCATGTCTATATAACACTTAGTACTGTTTTTAAAATATTGAGGGGGAGGTGTAGAGGATGTTGTTGTTTGGGGGTTTTTTTTCAATTAAAAATTATGTAATTCATAAATGTTAAAAGTACTTTGTATTGCTGGATAGTTGCCAGATATGAAATCTTTAACCCTGATGACAATTTCATGTAGCGATGTCTTGAGAGTAATTAAGAACAATAAGAATCATGCTTAACTGAGGACAAAGAGAATTTTCTGCGAAGGCTGATATTTGCAAGTTTCATTTTGACAGACAGACTTTGAATAAAGGAATGGCAATCTAAGAGTTCCGTAAAATGAAGTCACGTATCATGTAGTGATTATACAAGTTGTCCTTGCATATGGCCTACCTACCTGTTGCATCTTCTTTGTGCGCCACAATTGAGACATTTTCCTAAAAGAGGGTTTATTGTGCCCTTTAAAGAAGACACCAACAGCAGCACTGCTGAATTTAGAGCTAAAAGTCTACAAAGGATAGCCAGGTAAGCTGCAATATATTATCTGGTTTTGAGCACTTGGATTCACATGAGAAAACTTACAGAGAAGTCTAAACATTAGTTTGATTAGATATCTGGTTATGATTTCATATAGCTCCAACCGGCTGGGAATTACACCCCGACCCCCCCC
>VZRM01006908.1:1450540-1470427 GCA_013397955.1 Grantiella picta
AAAGCCTCACATTCCTGTAGTATTGCAACAAATGAAGCCATCTTAAAATCACTAAGAGTGAAAGAAGCGTCCAGCAGTAGACTCACTATACGTTGATGTAGCAGTTTAAACTACAGCACATGCATTCTATCTAATAAATGTGAACTGATTAAGTAAAATCCATACGGTGTAAAGAAGTTCTGCAGGAACATAGAGTGCACATGTGTTCAGACCTAAGGATTTTCCTAAGTCCTTGCACTAATCCATCACAAGTAGAAGGAACAGAGATGAAGCAGAACAGACTAAAGAAAAAAGAAAGCAAAGCAGCAAGTAAAATGTCTTTGTGGGGCAGATGGAACCGACAACTTACATCCCTAGCATGCACCTAGGATTTAGATGGCGATTATGTATTTAAATCTGATTCTCAAACCCAGACACACTCCACTCTTCCTGCCTTCCCTTAGAGTCTTCTTCATTCTCCTAAGGATGACGAGAATTTGCCAAGCCTCAATGAACTGGGTAATTTAATGCCTGGATAAACTTTGTGATCCAGATGATACATATTTCTGCTAAAATATGTGAGGTGACCAGTCTGATTGGTTTTCTCAAACCACTCATGAAACTCTCCTGGAGCACTGGTGTCCCTACAAATGTGGTGGCAAAGTTGCATTCTGTCCAGAGAGGGAACCTGCAGAGAAGCTCCTGCCTGTGCTCTCTCTATATTATACTCTATTAGGTCAGTACACTCACATATTGCCTTCTATTCAGGACCACGCCAATGACCATCTGAGACCACTGTTGTATTTTGCTAAATTACCCTTCAATGTGAAACACAAGAGCGATATACAGCACAGACATTAGAGACAATGAGTTTTTGCTCTGAGAGAAATGCAAGTAGAAAAATAGAAAAGATTTCTGATTCCTCATAGGTTTTCTTCGTGACTCAAAGAATCAATTCCTGATTTTTTTCCTTGCACACTTTCAATAAATGCAATGAAAAATATTCTCTTTTACTTTTCTCTAGTCTCTGAATCAAATTTTATTACAGGTGGTGGAAGTAATTGGTATAAAAGCCTTTAAGCAGAGCAAATTACTGACCAAAGTTTTGTACTTCCTACACAAATGCCCTAACCTATAGTACAAAAGATGGGCATCACCAGCTGTGCTTCTGGCTATATCTTAAAAAATGTTCAAGTCCTGCCCAGGTGCTTACTGAAGCAAGAGTTTAGAGCTGTACTCTGAGAATTGCAGCTCCACAGAATAAAGAAGCCCAGAGCAGAATATGTCTGGGCTCCAGAAAGGGGAAACATTCAAATAAGGTGTCTACTCTCAGCAGTTCCTATTCTAGCATTCCTACCACTTTGCTAGTTTCAGGCAGCTGCCTGTTGATTTTAGGCAATCATATTCTTAAAGTATTGCAGGTTTTGAACTCTGCTTTGGTGCACTCCATTTCCAGAAACACCGCAGAGGGAGACACTATGCCAATTCAGTGTTCTGAATCCACCAGGAGAAATGGACTGAAAAACGATCAAGTAACAGATGGATCTAACTTTGGCCAGGGCAGATTCTGTATTCACCAGAGAAGCAGCTTAAGCAGGGGAGGGCCCACCTTCAGATGGTGAAGAACCTTCTTCTTCTCTAGATTTGCTAGTCATTTCCTGTAATTACTGCATTGTATTACCGTCTTCAAGCCAAAAATGTTTTATCGAGGCAAATAAAAGCATCTGCTCAGTATAGCAAACGTTTTCTGTCCGAATTGTGATTAAGAGCAATCAGTTTCACACAAATTTAAAAGTCTTTCCAGTACTAATTGTAAGAGGAAAATGTTTCTTTTTTCCAATCTTCTAAGAGTAGTGAGAAAAGAAAATTAAGATTCTGACAACATATTTATGATTTATGTTTTCTTTAAGAAAAGCTCTTGAGCAGAATTTCTAAAATGTCTCCAGTTAGCAGTAGCAGTACAAATTTGCTTCTGTTACTGATTTATTCACAGGAAATGGCTTTAAAGCATAGCAACACACCACAGATAGGATAATTAGGTACCATGTTTTGGGCTCTTAGTAGGTTTTCCTCTAATATACCAAAAGAGGAATATTTTAAACAAACCATTTCAGAAACCTTCTACATCTCTTAACATCCGGAATAATAAACTGTCTTGCTACCTTTGCACAATCTGTAAGTCCCCAGTATCTGCAGGAAATCCACAAGAAAAACCTCACTTACGCACATATTCACCACCGAAAAACCACGTGGTCGGCAAGGTGAAAATAACAACTGAAGCCTGATGCAGCTGGAATACATTTGAAATATAAAAAGACAAAACAACCTAATCCTCAGCATTATTTTTTCTAGAAAAAGATATATTTTATTGCATTTTATTATAAATATATAATCTATACACACAAACATACCATTAAAATAAACAAATATAACCCCCCCAAAATATTACAATTATTTTAATGTGAATTTTGAAAATTGTTGCAGTGTAAAATGTGTATGTTCTGGAAGAACTCAAACGTAATTTAGTCATTCTGTGATACTATAATCCTTTATGTCAATAGAAACCTCCTGTACTTGTTCAAACTTGTCTACTCTCAAACTGCCTGAATTGATATTTGACCTGCATTTAAAATCTACACATATATCAATTTGCATCCATGACCGCACATTTTACAAAAACATGGCTAGATAGCTATCAAGAAAATCAATTACATCCTATTTTAATTTTATGCATATCGTATTAGGTGATATTTTTAGTCATACAAGGAAGCTTTACACTATATTCAGTTCATTGAGTGCCACTATACAATAACCTCTGCCTTTACAACATAAAATACTTCTGTCAGAATTTTATAGCCAACATTTGTACAAAAAGCATGTAGTTAACTTCAGAAACATAAACTTCGGGCACATTAGTTCTTAATTCTGAACAAAAGACTACGGAGGGGTGAACCACTGCTGTCCAAACAAAAGCCAAATAGGAATGCTTTCTGGGGTTTGAAGAGGTTACACTAAATTTGCTTGTTTTTTTCTTTCAGTTTTATGCACTATGGCACTTTCTAGATTCAGGCAGAAGCTCAAATACAGTGCTAAGAGAAGAGCTCTTCCTCTGCTACTGTATTTCTGCTCCGATGAGAAACAGGAAATACCAGCAGTCTCATGAGAGTTCCTGTTCTCTGCAGATCCCCAGCTCAAATGGGGATCATTACACAAAACCATCTGAGCCTGAAAACTTTCTGAAATTGTGTGACACAAAAAAAATCCTAGCAGAATTGAGTAGCTTTATCATTTGAAGACTCTCATAAATATGTAGTGAAACAACAGTATTTATCTGACATGGCTACAACAAGCCTTAAGTATTAATAAACATGGAACGGTAATATTTCCAAGTCTATATACATATATCTAAAGCATGCTTTAAGAAAAAATAAAAATAAACATTTTAAAACAGGAGTTCATGTCTTTACTTTGTAATACCTTCAATACACTAGATTTTTCACAGGTGTGTTTTCACACCTTTTCTGATAAGCAGAATCCTTCAAATTTTACCATTAAGTATATGAAACCTTGGCCTCTGTGAACTGCAATTTTCAAATCCTTGATTAAAAGTTTCAAAACTCAAAAGGTATTCAACTTCAATTAACAATGAGAGAATTCATGAGCAGAGTGGCCACACTGGTGCCAAAAGTAATGCTGGCAACAGCCAACAGCAGTTGCTTAGAGTATAAAAAAGACAAACAGAGTGATTTTTTTCTGTAGAAAGGATTTTGGCAATGTAGTAAGGGACCTTCTGAGACAGAAGGCGTATTTGGGTCATTATGTTTACTGGCAATATGAACCTTAAATTTCATTTTGAAAACAATCATATTTTTGGCCTCAAGATCTTGAGGCAATGAATCCAACAACTTAACTATGCATTGTGTGAAAGAGTGCTTCCTTTGTTTTGCTTTCAGAGTTCCTGTGTTACAAAGTGCATAACGATTCCTTACGCGCCTTCTCTGTGATTTTATTGAGCTTTTTCCTCTCAACTCACCTCTGGTCTTTTTCCACACCAGAGGATCTCTCCCAACCTATTAACTCCTTGTATTCCATACTCCTTACCATACTCCATACTCCTTACTTTTGTACTTTATATCCTAGTATCTATTTTCTGAAATGAAGTAACTGTGACTGCACGTAATGTTCAAGATGTGAGCATATTCTGGATTTATTTAGTGGTGAAATGACTCTGTTTATTTTATTCTCCACTGCTTTCCTCATTCTTTTCTTGGCTTTGGCTAGTAATATGTGAGATGATGTTTTCAGAGGCTTGTCCAAGGAGTCCAAGATGTCTTTCCTTCAAAGTATGCTCACTTAAAATTTATTGCTTTGCAAACATAATTGAGGTTCCCCCCACCCTTGTACATTGTCGATATTAAGACTCAGCAGTAATCTTTTAACCCACTGCTACGGATCACAAAGTCTTCTGGCAACTAGCCCTAGTTCTGGACATCCTGAATGATTTTTGATTATTGGAAAATTTCTTCATATCCTTGTTCCTCCACTTCTTTTAGTCTACTTATGAATAGCTGGATACTTTTCCAGCACATACTCTTGTGAGACTCCAACGGAAATCTCCCAAAACCATGAAGACTTACTCATAGTTTGACCATTATCCTTGAAAGAATCTATTTCTATTTTCTCCTGCAGAAGTTTTGCTTCTTTACAAACCATTGTGAAGGACTTCGTGAACTTTTTTTTTTAATATAAATATGCTTGACTCACCAGACCACCATCATCCACATGCTGTTGACTCTTTCTAAGAAGCTCAGTACATAAGCAGGAGTGGCTTCCCTCTACAACAGGGTTTGGTATTGGTTATTAGCTCTATCCGTTATTAAAATTTATAAAGATTTGACTGGTAGTGCTGGTAATGAAGACAACTTATAGTCTGTAAGTTGCCAAAGCCCTCATAAACTTCTAAAATGTGCTATCACATTTTCCTCCTTAACCTCCTCAGATACAGTAACTGCTACAAGTGGCAAGTTACACACAGTCCTTAGTTCACTGTTTTATTATCTGAGCTCTTTTAAAACTCCAGGGTGGCTATGGTAAGCTGATTGTTCTTAACCATAATTTTAAAAAAAAAAAAATTCTTTTAAATACAGTAATAGACTGGCATTAAAAAAAAAAACAGCAAAAAAACCAAAAAACCAAAAAAAACCAAACCAAACCTACAGGTTTCCTACCTATGTAATCCTATATATATCTTTATTATTCTCCTACAGAGCTGTATCTTCCCATGACTTCTTGATGGCACCCACACTAAGGACTGAATTTGGTATAGATAGCTTAGTAAAACTGTTTTCGATGACTGTAAAACATGAAGATGAAAACTCTCACAAAAGCAGCTAGACTAGGTTGTAAGAGAAAAGACTAAGTTAGGCTTAGTCACTGATGAAAGAAGATAACACAGGCTGCGGAGAGCTGCAGTGAAGCAGCAAGTACAGGCAAAACTTCTATCCTGTCCTCATCCCACTGAAAGAACCACCTAAGACAGACAACACTACCAGATCAATACATTTTTAAAGGAAGTTCCTTAAAATTCTTAAGAGCTTTGTAATTGTGGTTGATGTTCAAATAACTTGATACAAAGATTTTCAGTTATAAAGAGGATTTGGAAGAAGAATACGGAATATAGGAACCTATTAAACAAATCAGAAAAGATGGTCAGAGCAGGAGCTGTGATTACTATACTCTCTGCATTAGCACTCAGTTGATCTGCTGCAGATTCAGAGTAAAAGATTACAGTAAAGTGCAAAAATTTAATCTCTTCTCAACTTTCCAAATCTCATTTAGAAAGTTTTTCATATTCTTAGTTTATGCTGTCTTGAATCCCCAATAACTCTAGGTTATTCTGCCTTGTGGAAATCCATTCTACATAGTAAATTTCAATTCTGTTATTCTTTTTTAATCTATTTTAAATGCCATCTTAAAATGCCATTATTATACCCTGGGGTTTATATTCTGAGAGAAGATATACAAATATGTAACTATCTCACACTTTTATCTAGAATGTCTTAAATCTAATGAGATTACATGCTAAATTTCAATTAATCATTATATATTTAATATAATTTTAATTTCACTCCACTTAGTTTTTGCTTGGTTTTTTAGAACAAGACATATTAATACAACATGTTCTATTACAATTTGTATTCCCCAAAAACATTAATGAGTATGAGTAAGCATAGATTACAAAATGCCTCTGAACACTTCTACCTCAGGGTTTTATGGGTCCACTGTTTCAGATACTTTTGACCATATTTATAAAAACATAGAGTATGGATGATTGCCTCCAAATTGGACTTTTGAAATGTTCCACCCTCTCTAGGTTTCTACATAGCACCTTTCCCTATTCTGTACTCTCCAACTGGTCCATTTCCTTCATTTTTCTCTATGTTCACATTTAACGTTGTTTCCAGTCCACAAGCATGCAGAATTTTACAATGTACTTTTTCTCTGTCACTTTATACAAGTCCTACATAAAAATACAACTCTAAAGACCTCTTTATAACACTCTTACAGATTGTCATTTTAATAGCATTGCCTGTCATCTGAATAATGTCTCTGGTGCAAGGCAGCTTTAGTGCATATCCCAGGCAGTAACAAATCCTGTCAGGCAGTCCTGATAAGGTCCTTTCAGCTGCAGACTGTTCAGACTGTATTAGACACAGTCACGTTAGGCCTGCATACTGTCAATATTCCCCTGATCCCTGTGGAGTGTAGAACTGCAGTCTGGCTTCCCCTGCCTGCTCTAGAATATTTCCTGTACATAGCTTTTCTGTATTTCCCTCAGGCCACACTTCCAGGCAAGGGCTGACAGTATTACACATCCTCCCTTCAGCCTCTGGGGACTCTGTTGTTAGGATTCATTCTTCAAGAACATGTGAGGTTGAACCGTTATGTGCATACTTCCTACTTGTAGATGCTTTTTAGATTAATTTTGGGTGTTTTTTCAGGTGAGATCATAGGACTCTTGGGAGACAAGAAATCCAGTCCAAACCCATCCTTAATACTGCCAAGAGTTTTTCCTCCATATCATGGGATCTGCCTTCCATGCAGCATACTTTTCTCTTTCCTGGCTGGCTCCACAAAGAGTCCCTATTATAATAAAAAATACTATCTCTGTTTTTCTGCCTTTCCTAAGCTTCCTGCCTGAGAGCATCCCCAGATAAGTCAACAAAGGGTGTGACAGGCTTCTGCAACTATGGCTCTGAGCATGGCAACCTCTGCAGCCCATCCACCTACTTACAGAGCTGCTTGCGGGTGGCTTCTTGGCTGGGCCAGCTCACACAGCAAGGCAGCTGACATCCTGCTGTACCTCCACTGACCTGAGTCTTGCATTTGGAGGTGTGCCATCCTGGATGACCATACATGCTGTGCTGAGGGCAACTGTCAAAAGATGGCCTGGATAAAACCTTTTAGCTGCCCCTTCACCCATCCACTGGAGCTTGCCAGCAGTTCAATTTTTAAGAGTCTGCATTAGACTGCCATTTCTTTGTCTTCCTTTCTGGGGGATTTCCACATTCAAACCACCATCCCCAGCAGAGCTTTTGGAGAAGACTGACTTCGTGGAGGATGTGGCTATGTCATTGTTGTGAGTCAGGACAATTCAAGCTTTTTCATCACTGCAGGCAAAATAGAATGTAGGGGAGGGAGGTAACTGCCCTAGGCTCCATACCCCACACTGTCACCGCTCTGTCAGCCCACTGGCGACGCAGCCTCTCCTTTAGCTGCAAGAGGTGGAGATGAGGACCACACAGAATGGGGCTGAGTAATACCATGCTGATCTTTTGCCTTTGTCTTTTATATACCTTTTCTCTATTCTCTGTAGTAGTGGCACACATATTTGTAGCTTTGTAGCCTACTATTGTAACTTGGTTCCAGTATTTTTCTAGGTAGAAAGACGGAACGTTCTAAAGGCCTTCCTGTTGAGTGCCTGAAGCCCCCATGCTATCTTGGCTGTCCATAGAAACCGAGGTTGAAATCAGCTCCTCGAGACAAATTTTTGTAAATAGGGTTCAAGAGTCATCCAAGGGGGGAGAATCTAGAAGGTACCAGAACTGGGGGGACATTACTTCATCTATTAAGCTTCTTTTTTGGGAATCTTTGTCAGATATGCTAATTTTCAAAGTCTCTAAAAAGCTGTATACATGTCCCGGGTGGTGTGCATCTTTGGCGTTCTCCAGCTTGACAAATTGTGCACCTAAGGATCCTTATTACAAGGTAAACCCCTTTTTATCCCCTTAACTGTGCCTGGCTCTTAATTCTAGGAACAGAGAAAAAGGCATAATGAGCATGCATGTTGCAGGGCTACCAGCGTCCATTAATGTGGATTTTGCTTGGGCTGCTCCTTGAGAACTTTTTCTAAGAGAACTGCCCTGCTGCCGCTATTACTACGTTGAAGTAACACTGTTGCAGAGTTGAGCTGCAACAACTGTAGCTCAAGATGAGACTCCCTCTCAGTCCTTTATTTAAGGCCATGATTTGGTCACTTCTCTTAGCCTGTCTCTGCAGATGCCAGCTGCAGTTTGACCATGCTTGTACCCAGCCATAGCTTCACTGTCCTCCCATCTGCATCTCAGGGAGCAAAGCTTGATGATCCTGCACTGTCCCATCTGACAAAGGAGCCTGACAGCATCTGGCTGAGTTCTCAGACATGAAAATGTTCTTGATTCACAAGCAGCAGCTGCCCCCCAAACTGCAAAAGCACTTCTTAAAAACAGATAAAATTTAAAATCCAGAGCTGAAAGCAACAACGCAGTGAGGAAAATGTAATCATTTTTTTCAGTAAAAATAGATGGTACTATACTGTGTGTTACTAATACTGCAATGAACTGAGCAGTAGGCAAAATATGTGCTTAGGTAGAAGAGAGTCAATTTTAAAATTTAAACACGTAAACTCTAAAGCTGAATTTTAGTCCTTGGAACCCTTTCTCAAAGCTGAACAGAGCTAATCACAATGACTTCAAGTTTCAGTTTCTTGTAAGGTTTTTTCTTGGGGATCTTTTTAAAATTGATAATAAAACCACAAAAGTTGGATGGCAAACGTAAAAAATATCGGTCACAGTCAACAGATTCTCTCAAGACTCCCCATTTTTGCATCTAAACATACCTTTTATCATCATCTTCTGTATTACATTGTGGTCAAGGGACAATAATGACAGTAGACAAAAAAAAGCAGGCAATGTTATCTGTAACTTATTTAGTGGATACAAGTTATAAGAAAAAAGACATATGAACTGCTATTTCTTTATCTTTTGTATATCAACCCACTTTCTATCAGAAGGCTAAATTTTGCAGGAAAGCATTAAAAGCAATTTTCCAAAAGGTCATAATTGCAACAACGGCTAACATTTCCTAACTTACCTTGGGAACTCTTCTGGGGAACTCTTCAGTAAATTGTAATATCCAGTAGATTATATCACTCTATTAATAGATACAAAAAATGTCCTGCTTTTCCTAACATATGTGTGCCACATATGGAGGCAATTTCCTGCTACAATATTATCTGGACTATGAAAAAGAAGACATTCACTTCCAGGAGGCCTGACTGACAACTTTTCTTGTATTTTCCAGCAGGCCTGGATACACCACACAGGAGCTGCTCTGAGTAAAAGACCTTTTATATCCTATTTGTTATCCCTTTACTATGAACAGATCAGTAGCATGATGAGACACGTTAGCATGGTCATATATGCATTTGCCTAGCAGGAGACAAGTTATATGTTAACAGACATAATTTTCATTCATGAAAATAATTTTTGGTAATGAATGCTAGCTATTTAATATATGTACAGTCTTTAAGTTTTGTAAATACTATTATTCTAGTTTGCAAACAAAGGGTAATCAATTAAACTGATGTTGCTTAAAACAAGAGCATCAGTCAGAAATAGACTGGTGAATTCTTATACATTTCATGCTGCCATGACTTTAAATACTGTCAGCTTTTAGGATCAGGTTGTGTCTACTGTTTCATTTGTCCCATACTCTTTAACAGAAATGAAAACTTGAAGATGAATAAATGTATTGCACTTTCAGAAAATAAATGTGTAGAGTAAAAACACAGCCTTCCACGGGGGAATTTACTTAGTGTGAGCCACAAAATGGTTGAAAATAGTGTTATAATCACATTTAATAATGATTTATTTATACAGAATAAGATACCTGAATGACTTTATAAAAACACACAGCAGAATAAAGAGCAATTTTTCTGGGAAAAGAGAAGAGGCGGATAGTTCTGACCATGCTCCCCTGCGCTCCTGCTGGCTTGGCTGTGTCTGCCAGGTGAGGGGGTTGCAATGCTGCAGCTGCACAGCCTGGCTGCAAATGCAGTTACACAGACAGACCTGTTCCTGCGCTGGAAGATCCTACTTGCCTGCACGGAGGAGGAAAGCAGAACAAGGTCTGTCACAGAACGAAGCACTTCTGCCACTCAAAGCTGCATTCCCACGTAATGCTACTAACACAGCATGTAGCCTCAGTAAATACAGTAGCAAAGCATGCCCTCTGTAAATCCAGATGAGATTATGCTGGTGCTTAGGAGTGAGAAGAAAATAGTAACAATAAAGTACTACATACAACTTTAAAAGAAGGATACAGTTTGGAAAGAAATAAACTGAGAGAGGGGTTTCTAACTGTAAAGAATGTGATTTTATGCACCTAATCCCGTAATAGTAAAGAGGTAAAGAAAAACTCACAGGACTTAAATAAAGCACTGTGGTCCCTTCTGTGAATATTCTTATTAATTACTAAATGGCATATAAATGGGAAAAGATGTCATTGGGATGCTTTTAAAAATCACCAAACATGCTAAGTCTCGGGCTCACTGTCTATAAACTAATTACAAGCAGGCTGCATCACATTCTTTCTCATAAACTTGCACATTACAGAGCCAAATTTAAGTTAATTCTGAAGTTGGAGGCAAATGCAAAAGGATTTCAGTTGCTGAGAAATGTTTTGCTTTACTAAAAAAAACCTCAGAGAAAACAGACAAAAAAAAAAAAAAGAAGAGTAGAGAAAAAAAGAAGCATCTCCGGAGGTTTACTGCTAGCTTAGTTTCTGGTTTGTGTCAACTTGTTTATATCAGCTGCTGATTTGCGTCACTGGCTTGGCTTTGTGGTTGTATCTGGGGCCTGATGGACACCCTGGTGCATTAAGAAATTCACCACAACAGTACAGCTTGTTGGGATCAGATAGCACAACCTAATGTTGTTTTCTTAAGCACACACACCACACACAACCCTACTAAGAAGTTACTGCAGGCAGCTAAGAAAGGCAAACTATAGGTTTGATGCAAACCAGTTTTAAATTCAGATAATGAGGAAAATTTCCATGTCGCACTAAAAAGTGCATACTATATATTTTTAAAGCTAACAAAAGCTGTATATATGTTTTTTTAAGGGTTTGTATTTCTAGGAGTCAAAATATCTTATATGTCTTCATCTCCTCTAAGTTTTTAGTAAAGCATCTTGAGCCACTGCATATTTAGTGTGTTGTGCAGAGAATTTTTTTTATTTTGAGATATAAAACATTGGTTTAGCTGTGGCTTTAATTAGCCCCACAAGAAATTAAAAAAACCAAATCCTGAATATTTAAGTTTGAACATCTGACCGTTTGCAATATTGAACACAAACGTAACTTAGATGCTCTGCCTAAACCACACATATTTTAAAATACGTTTACAGTATACAGGGTTTCCATACAGAAGTCAAAGTCTCACTTAAAGCTTCATGCCCATGATTAGATGACACATGTTCACACATACAGAACAGCTTAAAGAAAATGCCTAACTACACACTGCAGAAATGATGCCTTCCTGCTATTCCAGGTCCTTATAGTTGAAAATCAGGGACTACTGAAGGCAGTCTGAGGACAGACTTCAATAAAGCTAATAACCTTTTACTTCATCTGAGGTTCTGCTTCACATTTTCTGTCTAAGCTTCCAGAAAAAAGCCTTACAATTCTTTCTATTTTTGTGATAGTTCATAGAAGGTCAAGTGAATAAACTAAGAGAATACAACTTAAGAGACGTATTTCATAAGACAAAATAAAATGTTTTCAAACCCATGTTTGCTTTATGCAAGCTTCTTATAAGAAACACTGACACTAGCTCCAAGAGCCTCAAAATATTCCACAAGCATGTTTCTGAAATAAAACATGGGTTTTCTGTTTTAAAATGACAAATCTGATCAAATTTATGTTAAGATATTAAAATTACTTCCAGTACAAATACTACCGTTAAAATCTTTTGACCAATATGTTTTGCTTCTCTTTTTCTTTCTGAAAATTTCAAAATACTTGGCTATTTTCCAATTTGAAATGAAGTCAGATTTTGAAATCTTGAACTCTTGAGTGAAGCAGAATGATTATCCCCTAGGTTGTACTGATAATATACCATATTTTAGACTGAGGACCTGCCGTTTTAGAGACTACACGATGAATCTTGAAAAGAGCAATAATCCAATTTTTAAACAATGGGTCCAGGAACAACCCAGAGAAAAAGACATCCTAGTCTGTATAGCCTAGCACCGTTTTTCAGAAATGTATGGTTTGTTACAGCAGAATGTGGTAACAGCTTGTCTGCATCTTCTTTTTCTTGTCTTGGTCGTCACAAGGAGAAACAGAAATGGTGCTGCTGCCCGCACAGAAAATGGAAGTGAATATCACAAGAGATGCTACAGCAGCTCTACACTTCCCAAAACATTCTACAATGCAGGAGTAACTCCTTTAGTAGTGAGTATAATTTTCCAGAGGGATGTGCAGTATTGTCCCTATGAAGTAAAAAAGCTGACCTCCCTATCTGTCCAAGCACACAATGCCCATTCTCATCCCAAGGAACTTCCCTCTTCTCCACCTCTCCTATGTTATAATATATTACATCCTGATTGACAAGTTATTCACCCACAGTCATCACTTTTGATGGATACTGTTTTCAAGAGGAGCTGGAACATATGGTGCCAAAGAGAAATTTATCACTTGGCAGCCTGGTTTGCTGTGTTTGACCTGCATTTTGAAGTAAATAGCAGATTCTGTACAGATTTGTTATGATTTACTCTTTCAGACGTATAAGGAAACAGCAAATACTAGAGACAGTTTTCATTGGGTGTTTGTTAGCAATCCCTGTTAAAACATAGTTGAGAGAAGCAAAGGAGTTTTGATTTCATTAAAGAACTTTTATAAACATTTCCACAGCTCTATATCAGCACTCCTCTGTTCTGGAACTGGGATCTTCCTGAAAAATTGTGAAGTGTTAACAGAGCTGGTGGAATCTGCCACACCAGCTGGAATAGGCACACTGAGGATCTGGTGAGTAGGAATTAGCCAGAAGTTTGGCTGGAATAGCTCTGTGGTTTCAGGGCTGTGCCACAGACTTTGGGCTTTAAGGAATTCTGGTTGTGATGGCTCCAGCATAGGAAGGAAGAACAATGAGGAACAATAAGGAGCAGTTTGGCCGTGGTTTGGTGTATGAAGACTGTGCTGAGGACAGCAGAACTCCCTGGATGCCCAACTCCAGCACAGGGAGGATGGGAAGAACACAAAAGGGATGAGCAGTGGTCTCTGGTGGATTTGTGCACCAAAGAGCGCCATTGCCTCATCCACATGGAAACTACTTCTTTTGGGGGCCCCTCTGCTCTCCACCACTACAATAAGTCAGGAGTTTTGCCTTCCCCATATTCTCAGGTCTGTTTTGATTCAACCACCCCAGAGAGTCTCCGTGGTTCCCAAATTGCATCCTTTTAGGCCTCCTTAAAAACAGCAGAAGGGCCCCAAAGTATGCCACTAAGACAGAGAAATTTGGAAAGGAGAGTTTGCAAAAATATTTACTATGTGAACACCCTTCTGCTGGTCTTCATTGGAACTGAACTAAGTGACCAAGGGGGAAATCTGAAACCAAAGTTTCTAACTGAGCCCACAATTAAATTGAAAATCAAAATGCCTCGCCTGTAATGACAACTGAAAAACTATGTCATAAGCACAAACCTTCAATGTCTTTATAGATTTACAATAATTTTTTCCAATTTGTTTAAGTGTGTAGTAAGTAAATAAGATACACAGAAAGATGACTCTCTGGTGCTCTGCTGACAGCTTAAACTAATTCTGTTTAGTTCAGAGGTTTGACTAGCTGCTTATTGTCAATTCTGGCTATTAGTCACTTACTTTGATGTAGCAAAGTTGGAAAATAAGAAGTCAGTCCTTTAATCCTCTCTAGCTGAGAGCATAAAAAAATTAAAATTTGGCTGTAATTCTTACATTTTATTTCTGCAGCCACTTCATTATTGGGAAATAATTATTTTACTCCAGGAAAAAGGTGTATATGTTTTGCCTTTTTTTTTTTTAAATAAACAAGTAGATGAGAGAGTGAGAATACAAAGGAAAATATAGTTTTGCTAAACAGCCTGTCAAAGACTTGAAATCCTTTGGGATATTTGTCCAAAATTTCATGGTTTTAAGCTGTTGCAAAACAGAGAGAATAGTTTCGTGAGAAATATGTAAACAGGTCAGTATGACACTCATCAGATGAATGGATAACTGATTTTAAGACAGCATCAAAAGCTGTAATGCAGTTATTGCTCAACTTCCATATTTAACTGGTGCCAGTATCACCGAATGAAAACAGTTTAATATATTACAATATCCAACTACTGTCTTGGTGACCACTTGAGGTCAAAGATTCAATCTGCTTTCTCCTTACACTTTAGCAGAACACAGGCTTGAGGCTCAGAAAATCTGAGCTCTTTTCCTCAGTCTGCCAAGTGACCTTCAACAAATCACTTCAGTGTGCCACAATTTCCCTACAAATTAAATAAAGCACAATACTTGCAATTCTTAGCAAAGTGCTTTCAAGTCAACTCATCAAACTTTAGAAACTGTACAAATGCCATTACTTGTGTATGTTTATTTGAAT
Source organism: Grantiella picta (assembly GCA_013397955.1). NCBI lineage: Eukaryota > Metazoa > Chordata > Aves > Passeriformes > Meliphagidae > Grantiella > Grantiella picta. The sequence goes on from VZRM01006908.1 coordinate 1,465,470, forward strand.
GCAACACTTGGCATAATATTAATAGGACCATTATTTCTGTGTAAACACATACATGTTTTTACCCAAATTCTTAATTTAATGAAGATATTCATGTAAGTTATCACAGCTGTCTTTCCGACATTTTTATGAAATTCATGAATGGTGCAGAGTATGCCGCTCTACTCCATCACCTTTTTTCAAGCCATCTGTATTTCTCAATCTAATATTCATTTAAACTAGTTTTATGCACACAGGAGGAAGGGGTCTAGCAGAAAAATACTGATGTAGTTACAACAGGCTATTTAAAGTGCTAGCCCTTTCACCCATCCCTTGCTCGTCCCTGCTGCAAGCCTAGCACACTTGGTTAATTGGAAGACACATGCACTTTTCAGCCATTGCTCTGCGTAATCATTCAACTCAGAGAAAATTCCACATCCCTGCTGCTAAAGCAAAGCCTCCAGGCTGAATCTGAACAGCCAATGAGTTCTTTTTTTGGGAACTCCGCAACAAAATGTTACGGGAAAGCTAAGGTACAGCATGTAAATACTCTGGTGTTCATCAGTGTGTTTACTGGCTCATTATTTTTAATTCCCATTGGCTCATAGAATATTCATGTTATGACATGATAACTCAGGCTGGACTGGACCTCAGAAGATTTCTACTCCAATCTTCTGCTCAAAGCAGGATCAGCCATAAGGTCAGAAAAGGTTTCTCAGGGCTTTATCTATCCAGGCCATGGAGAAGACACAGCCCCTATGGGCAGATTGTTCCAGTGTTTGATTGTCCTCATGGCAAAAAAGCTTTTTCTTACATCCATTCTGAATCTCTCTTGCTTCAGCTTATACCTTCTGTCTTTGATCCTCCACCCTGCAGCTCTGTGAAAAAATCTGTCTCCATTTTCTTAATAACTTGAACGTGGCAAGGGCAAGGCCGCTGTTAGGTCTCCCCAAAATTTTCTCTCTTGGAGACTGAACTGGCCCAGTTCCTTCAGACTCTCTGCAAAACATGTGCTCCAGCCTCCTGACCATCTGAGTTGCCCCCTGCTGAACTTGCTCAAGTTTATTAATGTCTTTCCTAAAATGGAGGAGCTTGAAACTTGAAATAGCCTTCCACATTTCATGACTAGAGGTCTCATGTGTACTGAGCAAAAAAGGCTAGTTACTTCTCTTGATCCTATTAGCATAGCTCAGGAGGCTCCTGTTTTTCTTTACTGCCAGGGCATGCTGCTGGCCCATGTGCAGCTTGCTGTCTGACAATAGTCCAACGGCCTTTTTTGCACAGCCCTTTCACCATCTCTGTCTAGTAGTTCCTACCCTCCAAAGCAGGTCTTATGCTCATAAAATCCAAATTGCTGTCAATAACATCAGCTGTACAACCAGACATTGACCTGTGGAATCCATCTGTTCCTTTTCAAGCCTTTCCTCTGCACTGGCAAGAGTCAACATAATGTCACCTGGGTCTCCATAACTTTGGCCCTCATTCCCGTAGCTGTCCAGTCACTCCTGATATGTTTAAGGTTCCTGCTCCAGGTTTATTAGTGCTGCCAATGTGCTTAAGCAGCAAGAGAAACAGCACACAAATAAGACAAGCTTTGGCAGGCTCTTTGCAGCATGCTGGATCTGCGTTCCCAGCAAGCACCAGACTTCTTAGACAGCAAGCTGACTCAGCATATTGAGCCTTCTGTACCCCTTGAGATGTCAGTCGTGGCTTCCCCTTGGTGCTAATGCATGGCTCACCAGGAGGCTATGCTGCTTCCCTAGGTCTCTACCTTGCCTGCTACCAGCACACTGAAACCAGTTCTGCAGCTGCAGGTCTGCCATCCTCCCCTCACTAGGAGTCAAAAGATTCCTGTCTTTCCCAGGCTGGGGCTTTCCACTTGACTCCCACAGCTGACTGTGGTCTCTGGCTGCCATTCCTCTGTGAAGTTACAGGTTCAGGCTTTTGCATCTGCAGGACATCTATGAACATGCCATTTATACTCCCTGCTGCTGTGCAGTTTGCTCCCACAGCTCCTTGTCTTGGCAAAATATTTCCCCATTTTTTGCACACATTGTGCAGACAAGGACGCTTTTCTCCTGCTCCAACCTTGGGGAGACACCAGTTGTGCTCTGCAGTCTGAGATGTGAAAATCTTGATCCTTCCACTGGAGCTATGACTTGAATAGAGGCCTGTGCTGTGCCAGGGTTAGTTACTCTATTCGGTGCTGGGAACTGTGCCCTGTGGTGCAGCACTGATGATGATGAATCCCACACGGCCTTCTGAAGACTTCTGGCCCCCTTCCATGTGCCTTTCTGAGTAAACTGCTGTTTCTGAGAGCTGTGCCCTGGGACCTGTGCTCTAGGAGTGCTAACATAAGATAAATGGGTACTTGAATCTCTAATCACAACCAGTTTTTCTCAGCAGTAGAGGCTGGACCTGAGAACACCAGAGAAAAACATCCCAGAAGATCTAGAAGTGACGTCCAGAGCAGCTCACCAAGCTGCAAGGACTGGAAGAACCCAAGAAGCATCCCAGCTCCATGGCATGTTCCCCATCCCATGAATTGCCACTTTGAACACCAAGTGCCTCTTTGTAGCTCCTAGGTACTGAGCTCCCAAAAGAGCCTTGCTGTTACAGAATCAGCCTTGCTCCAGTATGGTGTACCTTCTCATGAGGCTAGAAGTCCACTTGAATGTGTTCTGACAGTACTGTGCTCGTGAACTCAATCCCCCTGCCTGCACTGCCCTCACAGCAGCTGGAAGCCAAACATAGGCATCTGCCTCTCCATGATGAAACTGTTCCATCACCCTCATTGGTTGTGTCCATTTTTGCAAAGCAAGCCTGGCAAAGCACCCTTAAAGCATTGGTCAGTTGTGGAGGCCATCACCACACACCCACATCACATCCACAGCAACTGGAAACCCACCACAGGTGTAGAATCACAGAATCCTTAGTTTGGAAAGGACCTCTAAGATAACTGAGTCCAACCATTAACCCAGAACTGTCAATTCCACCACTAACCTTGTCCCTACATCTACACATCTACATCTACACCACATCTACGGGTGTCTTAAATACCTCTGGGGGTGTGGACTCAACCAACCACTTCCCTAGGCAGCCTGCTCCAGTGCTTGACAGCCCTTTTGGAAGTAATCTTCTGCACCTCACCAAGGTGCTCCACCAAGGATCTCCTCTCACGAGACCATGAAACTTCTCAAACATCCTCTGAGCAGGCCTCATTTAGCTCATGGCTGCAGATGCCCTTGTAACATCCAAAAACCAATAGGATTTCTATTGATGTTTATGACAGATTCATATTTTCTACTTTTCAGCAGCAGTTGGTTTTAAAGAGCCTATATAGTATTAGCAGCTCAGGTGTGTCATTCTTAAATTCCCAAGACACCTTTGGTAGAGAGTGTAAGGATCTAGATATTGCTAGTATATAATAATTATTATATTACTTTAAAAATGAAGTGAACAGTAAGTTTCTTAAAATATCTCTTTTCCTTTCTCTGGACTTAAAAATTATCTCAGCTGACCAAACAAGAAACTATGTTACAAAAGAAGATAAGTTATATATTTAAGGTCATGCCATGTCCTTTAAATATGCATATACTGCTCCCACTGCAATGAAAATGTTGCCTGCACACTGATGGGTATGGTTTGTTTTAAAAGACTGACACTCTGTTTAGACTAAGACAGATATCGTCAGAAGTGATAGGGTAAAAATGGGACCAAATATTTTTCTTGTATCTTTTTACAGTGCTCACATAATTTTCTGGGCAAAAGGGTCAAAACGAAATAAAACTCAACATTTCAAAGCTCTGAATAAAATAAAATTAATGCCAAAACTCCTAGACTGTAACAAACTACTACAAGATGGAGAAAATATTGTAAGAAAAATATTTCTAATCCAGAATGCCAAACAGACTCTCACATATGATAAGGAGGAAAAAATTCTTCAAATATAAGAAGAATCTGGTTTAAAATGAAGTAGAATAATAAACTAAACATTTAATAATAAAGAAAGGGCTAAGATTAACTAAACTATGCCATGAGAAAGGTTACAAAAAGACAGTGAAAGAGAAACAGTGCTTGACAGGGGCATGGGCGGTTCTAATCGCTATTCATAGAATTTGTACATATACTAGAGACAATGTGGTTCATTGTATATGGCAGAATTCATAAATAATGAGAAAAACTCCTACAAAAATGAGGATCAATGATTTACCATTACCATACTTTCAGCCTTCTGACTTCACAGGTAGGCCTTGCCTTATCTAGTTTACATGGGACTAAAAATCTGTGTGATGAGACTGAACTCTTATTCTTTGCATACCATCAGGAGGTGCATCTGGAGTCATGAATTGCTCATGACAGATAAAACCATTGCCACAGCATCCTCTCAGATTTAATTTCAGAACTCAGAATCCAGATTTAGTTTCAGAATAAATTGAAGCTTCAATTTACAAGGTTGTCCCAGAAACTAGAAGCAGTGAGTATCTGCAATCTACTTCTTGCCACTAAAGATTTAAAAACTTTAATTTAAACATTCCAACAGTTTTGAATATACTATCCTTACATACTCTCTCCAAAGCAAAATATTGGAGGATTTCAGTGGGGTTTTATTTTTCACACATAAGTACCATCTAGACATTTTGTCACAATGTGGGAATAAAAATATTTCCAAATCTTGAAATTTTTCATGGAACTGAAATTAGGTTTGCCAGCTTGCACTAGTTAGCACAAAAGCCATTTCAAAAGAAAATACAACTATTTGATGTAAGTAGGGTCAAGAACACGTATTTTAGAATACAAAGGGCTAAAGTAAACTTCAGCTGTTGTTTTTAACAACAAACAAATATTTCCGTAATCACAGGGAGTGGGCCCAAGAGGCTTGGACACTGTTTGCATGTACTGCACATTAGAATGCAGTGCTTGGAATCACTCCTGTTTGGGGGTTCATTACACAGCAGAAGGGAGGGAGGGAGGGAGGGAGG
>VZRM01006908.1:1473350-1532770 GCA_013397955.1 Grantiella picta
AGCAGAAAAACTGTCTGAAGAGAGATAAGTAGAGATAAAGAGTATTTGTAGCAGAAGAATTGTGGTGATGAATAGATTTATGAACCTGCTCTGTAGACCGAGAAAATACCCCACACCCTGCCCCCCCTACCTGAGCTATTGGTTAAAAAAAGAGGAAAGGGGGTGAATAAAATGGGTTCGTAAGAGGAAGGGGGTGAGTGAACAAAATAGGGTATGAAAAGTTTATTTTTGCTTTGCATTTATCCTCCAACTCTGTTGGGTAATTAAATCACTTTGCAACTTTAAGTTTGGAGCCTGTCTGCCCTTTCTTCTGTGCGTCGTCCTAGAAATGGCCTATCTCACTTAACTCATGAAATTGGTGTGTGTTTTTACAGTTTTTTTCCTTTCCCCTCTCCTACATATCTGCAGCAGGAGAGAGCCGGAGCATCAGCATTTAGTCAGGATCAAACCGCAACACCACCTCATGTTCAATACGTGCAGAAACAAAGTCACTATGACAGTTTTTAAGCTGAAAATATTTAATTTGTGCATTAAATCTGCAACATTTTCCCCAAGGTGCTAGTTTCCCTTGGCTTGCCCCAGAAGAAGAAAGGATTAAAAAAACAACTCAAAACAAACCTAAACCCATAGAAAAAACAGGAAAATCAGACAGCTTTTACACCTTATAGAATATCTGCTAATTTCTCTCTACGGTACAGTATAGATGTCTGTCATAACACACTATAAAAGAACAAAGTTTCACTTAAACTTTTATTCAACTTTTCCATTTGGTGCATTTTGAAAGTAATAAGTGGAAATTGATATGATAATCATAAGGAAACAGGACACACATTTATTCAGGAATTTGATGAACACACTTTTGTTCAGAAAATAATAATGTAGCACTTGAGGAGAAGGGTTGGCATTTAAACAAAAGCTGGATGCATATGAAACAATGTTTTAAATTTGTAAAAAGGTGACAATCCTTTTTGCTTGACTGCCGCACGCAGAAGTTGGAAATAAATTGCTTTTTTAAACAAAAAGACATTGTCTTTTTAAATTATTACTCATACAGAACTCTAGGTACACAAGAGCAGCAATATTGTTTTCTTAACTTAGACCATTTCTTATTTCTTTTGAAAAGAGCTTTTATGATTTTTTTAGCTTCCATGCAGAATATAACATTCAGATAAAATTTATTTTCTTTAAAATAAGTTGTATCTTGCTTTTGGCTTTGTTTTTTGGGGGGAGAGGGTTGGTTTTTTTGTTGTTTGTTTGGGGGTTGGGGGGGTTGTTTGTTGTTTTTGTTTCATTGGTTGGTTTATTTCTTCCATCATCCATTTCAGTACTGGATAGAGCTGTACAAAACTGTCATAAAGTTAAAAAGAAAAATCTCCTCTTGTTTCCTTGAGAAAAGGAATGTGTAGAGAATCCAAGGTGACAACAATGCTCTACAAACAGTAAATTTAAGCATATTGTATTCAGTTTCTGTTAAAAACTCCAGCAGTTTTGAACAGAAACCACATAAGAAATGCTAGTTTAGCATTCTCCTTGCTCAAAAGAAAACTTGGTTCTTTACAGATTTTTGTGAACTCAGTTTATATCCCCATGTTTGTATTATGTGCCAAATGTGAAAGGCAAGGCTACTACAGAACTGCTGAAAGGGACAGAGTTCAAAGCCTTTGTGTGATCCTCATATGAGGAGTGAGAGTGAACTATAACCACCAAAATATTCTCTTACTGCTCTGAAGGCTATCTTTAACGAGGAGATGTTATAAGGGTTCAGGTTAGACCTCCCTTCATCTCCCCAGGGACACGTGACCATTGAGACCAGGACCAAATGCAAGTTACTGTTCCTTCTGTTAGTCCATTCTTGGATCTTTTCACTCCTCAGGGAGGTCCTGAGGTTCTCATAAACAATTTTCACATAGTTAAAACACCTACCTGGCTCACTTCTAGAACTTTCCCAGCCTTAGAGAAACCTACATGAATACTCTGATTTTTCTTTTCAGAAACTAATCACTCCGTTTCTGCTTCCTAAAAAAGCTTGTGCTCTCCAGTCTCTACAATGCCATCCTTCACCAGGAAAAGGGAGAGAACATTTCTGAATATTTATGGATAGTAGAAGTGGTTCAACACTACGAGAGAAAAAAATGCCTTTTTTTTTTGAAATTTCACTTTTCCTCAGCTCCTTTTCTCTGAAAAATGTATGTCTGATTATTAATTTGTCAGTTTTATGCAGGGTATTAACAGGACAGTCTAAGATAACCCCAGAATATCAGATTCTCTCTCCCTAGAGGTAGACGTTTACCCATACTTATTAAAAGCTTCTTTCTCCAAATGCTACACCCAAGTTGCCAGTAGTAACAAAGCCATTTCAGTTCATTTGACATGTTCCCAGCAGATTCTTTAGGACTTCCCAACCTCCATAATTGCATGATGCTCTAAGAGGAGTCAGGACTTGCTAGTGTTCCCACCCTTGGGGAACTGCAACATCTACTACTTGTCACTAGGTAATCAAACCAGGGACCAGAAAATAAGTGGGAAAAAAGTAAGACTAAATTTATCACAACACATTACTACATTTGAGGAAAAACATAAAGAGAAAGGACAAAAACAGACATGGTGCCCTTTGGCTGCTCTGTTTGGAATGTCTTTTCTCTGGTTATTTGGCAGAACCAAGACCTGAAACTAGTGGAAAATTTTTGCAGTAATAGAAATTGTGACTCAGTTCTTGAAAGAGCTGCACTCCCAGGCACAGCTTTCTTGAGTAAGAACTACTAAATGAAGAAATAGTAAGAAAACCCACCTGAGTGTAAATACACCTTTGCACATTTCCTGTAAACTTTAATCCTGGTAGTTATTTTAATAGAGATAAATTTCAGCTTCTCTGCTAATGAAATATAGTTTGTTCCCTAAAGAGCAGCGTGTTGCTGGATTGTTCTAGAGAGGTTTAATACTTCAGATATCAACAAAGAAACACATGCTTATACTGGTTTTCCTGTGTAAACTGAGCATGACAGGTAATTTTTTAGAATTTGCATACACAAGCTCATTTCACTATGTAATTTTTCTAAGTTGGATAAATTTGAGCTATTTAAGCTACCTGAGCTATTTTACAATAATTGCATAATAATTAAAGCACTTTTCTATTGGCTCCTTATAACAACTACATATGATCCTGGATGAGAAAATGATGGAGGTAAGGTATAATTTTATTAGCTGCATTATAACCACAGCTAGTCTTACTCCAAACATGACTTCAGCAAAAAAGAAAATTTTAGCTTTTGTACAAGAGTTTGTTATTCTGTACTTGTCAAGTATATGGACCCCAAACCAAACTTGCCCCCGAGTTCATTTTGCTCTTCTCACCATGCCCACCTCTATTTTCTCTAAGCTATCATATGGAGCATTTCATCTTCCATACCATGATGGAAAAGAGAGATAAAGAAAACTATTCTATCAGTCACAGGTTAAGGAAAAAACAACTCCCTCAGGCAGCTGGGCTCTTCTCCCTTTCTGGCTTTGAGACCAATCCAGGCTCCAGAAAACGTAAGGAGCGAGCATGGCCTGTTTCCCTGAGACAGTGCAAGCACCACAGAGATGACCAGGATAAGCTTGGCCTGCGGCTAAGGATGCTCTTTCAAGCAGCTTGGGAAGACATTGGAACCGGCACCACAGCTTCAGCTGAAACCCACCAATACATTAAAGCACTGTGACAGTCAGCAGTGCAGATAACAGCAGGTTTAACCGTTATCCCTCTCTGGTGTTGGACCAGCAGAAGGTTTGTATGATTGAGCACAAAGCCTATGAAATGTCTGACTAAATGTGAGAATATTACCAATTAAACCAGTTTGACAAAAGGGCTCAAAACATTAATGCTTCTGTTATTAAAGTTGCCTTATATCACAGCTGAGTAAAACAGGGCAGGAAAACATAAGAAAACAGAAATTCTTGGAAGTCTTTTAACTGAAAAGAGATAAATATTTAAAGATACAACTAAAGCAAAGTTTAAAAGATGGTTATTATTTTCAGTGAACAATATTTCGAATAGAATTTTACATCTCTGTGTTACTAAAAAAAAATATGCAGCACATTTACTGAGAAAGTCTATTGTTATCTGAAAAGACTGTTTTTATCAGAGAGAGAAACTTAAGTCTGAAGCATGCAAATGCTGTCAGCTGCACACCACTTAAAAGATTACTAAGTTCCACAGCATATGTGGGTCACTGGAACAACGGTACGTACTAGGGACAATTTAGTACTCTTCTGTCTAAGAAACATGGTTATATTTTGAGTATCCACTGATCTTCTTCGAAGTGCAAAGAGAACTGTGAAATTAAAGTATCTTGTCTTTATCCACGAGGGGTCGTCAACTAATTCACTAAAAAGATACAAAACCCAATATATTTTTCCATTTTAATGTAAGCAATCTGACAAACTTTCCTTTTCAAGGTGCCTCTAAAAGAGATGGGGCCAACTGTCCCACTCCACAAAAAGGGCTTTGTGTAGCTGCAGTGCAGTGGTTACAAGAAGGCAAAGTATGCTTTGGAGTTTTTTCCCAGCATTTTTTAGACTGTCTATGAAATAGTAAAAATGGGAATAGTATTCAGCTACCTTGAAAATATCTTAGCATTGAGACCTTATTTTTGTGTAAAATAAATATTAGTGTTTAATATTACAATTAACTTAAAATTATAATTGTGATTCACCTTTATGTAAAAATTGATGCTTTTTAAGAAGTTAACATGTAAAAGACTAATTCCATAAAACGAGCAAGAAAGTCTCTCAGTTTACTTGAACCAGCAGAATTTGACCCAAATTATTATTTGCCTCTAACATGGATTTTGTGTTGCTGAAGTGTATGAAAAGAATTTCCAAATCACCAACCCACAACTATAATTTGCCATTATGTGGCTTCATATCAGAGGTCACAATGAAATGTTTGTTTTTATTCTGTGAAGTATGGACGTCTCCCACAAAACTCAGAACTGCGCATTAATATAAACATGGAGTAAAATAATCAAAAGGGACATACTTGGTAGTGCCAGAAAATGAAACAGAACAGGAAATCTGAAGAAATTTTCTTAAATAGATTAGTCTTAAACTTCATAATATTTAATAGCCGATAGCTATTAAAATAGCATTAAATCATCTAATCTGATCTTACCTATGGAGGAATGGGGCCATTAAATTTTACCCAGGTACCTGTACTTTAATCTGTTCATAAAATATTTCCATATTCTCACATGATTAAGCTGAATGTCCTAAGCCCAGACAAGGGTTTGGTTCTCAGTAGTGACAGATGCTAGCTAAGCCAATATGAATGATATCAGCAGGCAAACCATACTGGTAACTACTGAAGGAAGCAAAAGTTCTTGAGCATCTTAGCCTTGAAAGTACAAGTACAAACCTCAGCACAAGTACTTCAGCACAACTTTCTTTCTAATAAAGGGAATTAGTCCTACCTTGTAACTCTTCTGAAGTTCTGCTTTTGTGATCCTCCTTTGAACCATCGCTGGGAACTTCAAGGCTGAGCAAGGACAAATATAAAAGCATAGGGGAAAGATTAGAAGAGTTGTTTGGAAATTACCTAACCACCAGTTTAGCAGCAGCTCCTATTAAAAAAGAAAACCAAATCATGGAATGAATAATCAAACCACTGCATGACTGAAGTAGCACTCATCATAATTGTGTTAAAAATAAATTGGGTCAGATCATAGTTTCTTTCTGTGAAAAGAGTAATGTGCTTTGAAAGGGTAACACTTTGTGCATAAGGAAGAGATAACAGATGCCATATCTCCATCTTTTGTAGAGTTTTTGACACTTTCTTCACATATCTCTAGTTTGCTTATGTAAATGTTACCTTCTCTAGAGGAAATATGCACATTGAAGGTATAAATCTGGGAGAAAACCTATTTAGAAGTAGCTATCATTAATTCACTACCAATGTGACATTTGCAGGAGTCTGCCTTGGGGCTGATATTGTTTGGTGCATTAGTTCTTGAACTGGGTTGTAAAGTAAAGAGGAAGCTTTTTAACCTGGCAGCTACACCAGCCTGTGAGGAACTGCAAGTGTTTTGGGCAGGAGGGCTGTAATTCAAAGTGATTTTGACAAACAGGAAATAAATCTCAAAACGGAGACTGCAATTCAGTAAGGACATGTGCAAGATGTAGATGCAGAGCAACAACCATACACAGAAGCTGGGGAAAGTTTAGCTGGCAGCTGTGCTGAAAAGGATCTGAAACTACAGGACTGACATGCTGGGAGTCAACAGTATCGATGCCATTGGTAAAAAGAACACATTACTATCACACAAGAAATTGATAAAGCCATTCTTTTACCTTTCTCAACTCTAAGGGCTTACCTGCAACACAGTGCTTAGCTCAGGCACATTTTAAGAGAGATTCAGACAAATTCCAGAGACTAACAAAAAGCAACAGGCACAGCTGGAGGTCGCTAACACATCATCTCCAAGGAAAGACTGAAAGTACTGAGATTGTTCAGGCTGAAGAAGAGATCAAGGGGGGAAATCGTTTTGGTGTTCAAATTCTGAAGAATGCTCCTCCTTACTGATGCATAGAGAAAGGCAATAATCTACTATAATTGCAGGTAATAGGAGTAATATGCATATGCATGGCAGCAAAAGAGGCATTAGCTGAGACAGAGATGCAGTTGTCCCACTCTACTCAGCACTTGACAGACCACACCTGCAGAATAGTTCTGGTCCCTACAGTATAGTTCTGGTCCCACCAAAGAAAGATGCAGAGGGCCTAGGAGGGTCCAAAGAAGGGCCACAAAGATGATCAAAGACTGAAGGAGTTAAGTCTTTTCTCCCTGGAGGAAAGAGGGCTCAGCGGGACCTCATCAGAGTATCACAGTACTTAAAGGGTGTCTACATGGAGGCCAGAGGCTCTCTTGTCACAAAGAGACACTTGGAAAAGACAAAGGGCAATCAGTACAGGTTGCACTGGAAGAGGTTTCATCTGCATATAAAACAGAAATTTTGAAAGTAGTCAATCATTGGAACAGCCTCCCCAGGAACATGGTAGAATCCCCCACCACTGGAGGTTTTCAAGACATGACTGGACAGGATGCTAGAGATACCCATGTAGGTAGGCTCCCTTTCAGATGAAAAGTTGGTCCAGATTACGTTTTGAGGTCTTTTCCAACACATGTTGCTCTGTGAACTTTTACAGACCACAAGTGAAAATGCAGCAGGAAACAGTGGGTGAAGAGGCTGTGTAAACTCCAGCTCTGGAAGATTTTTAAGAACAGTCTGTGATGATACGTGTATGGTTTGCCCAGCATTAAAGAGGCCAAAGAGACTGCAGGTCATGTCAGAATCTTGTGTCCTGTGATTCTGGGGTAGGCATGTCCAATAGACTTTTCTCTCCACAGCTCAATTAGTACCAGTTGCTGCAACTACTAAAAGTGTTAAGTAGAATTAATGCAATGAGCTGGGCTAAGAAAAGCAGGCTCTACCAGTTTATTAAAAAAGAAATAAGTTTGAGGAGTGCAAACAAAAGATGGGAGATACAGAACATCAAAATTACGTAGCAATGCAAAGTACAATAAAAAGCATAGTGAAAACTGTAAGTAATTTAATAACCACTCACTAGTATATGGACATATATATGTATATAAGAATGAAGATTCAAGTGTACTCCAGTTTCATCCAATAATTCAGAGAAGTGACCTGCAGTGGGGAAATAGAAAACCAAAACCATTTAGAAACAGTGATTCAATATGCTATATATGAAAGGTTGGGAGAGTTGGGGTATTACAAAAATAATCTTTTAATTCTGTGAGGATCTGCCCAAGTAAGAGAAATAATCAAGAGACCAGAAAAATTCTACCATGTAAAAGCAGAATAATTGAACCAAAAGCTGAAATGGAGGATGATAGAAAATTACTGTCTTTAATAGGCAGAACCAGACTACCTACGATCTTAGGAAAAGACTGCTTATGAACTTAGCCATGAAACAGCTTGCAAAATCATAAAAACACCTAGCAATAACCTTTGCCCATCAAAATACCAAAGAGATAAGTAAAAGTATCTAGTAAGTATTTCAGGAGTAAATCAATTAACCTTGATCCTGGTGTTTTCCAATACACTGGTATTATGTGATAGGTTTTCCATTTGAGTGATTAATGTACCTGCATCTGAGATCTCTGTCCCTGATGTGGTTGGGTTGCTATGCCCTTGCTTTAGAAAACCTTTTTTCAGTGACAGTAAACCAGTAGCAGAACATATGGGTATTATGTTCTGCATCCTGAAGTGAAAAACTTGCCTCTATTCTCTTGCAGCAACAAGGAGTAGCTGCCTTTAGATTACCTGGTTAAACAGCAAAAAAATTCAGGAAGGCCATAAGAAGTTATATCAGTAAAGATAAAAATGTTACAAACACAGAAAAAAGAGGCAATACCAAGTTAAGTGCAAATTCTGTGTTCCCTGGATAGACAGAGAAAGCCTGAAAGAAAAATGTCACACAGAGGGAAAAGAAGAAGGATCTAGGACAATTTCTAGATTTTTGCTTTCAGAAACAAAAGAACTGAGTTAATAAATATACAGTGAAATAAGAAACAGAGAAATGAAAAAAATTTTGCCAATATAATTTTTATAAATGAAGTCATACCCTTGCTCGGAAGGTAACAGAATAAAGAAAGGGATGTAAGTAGGAGTTAGAAAATGTAGAATTGATCAAATGCACATAGAAACAATAGCTAAAATAGATAGTCATTATGAATCGTGACAGGGTAAAGATATAATAAAAACCCCTGACAAGATGGGATTCTTAAACATCTCTAGAGATGGCAATAGAAGGTTTTTAGGTTAGTCAACGCTGAAAACTGAACAGGAGAGATATGTATCTTCAGTCAATTCCCCATCTCTTGCTCAACAGAACAGGCAGAACAGAGACTTAGATCTTATCTACGTTAAGTATCTGAATTGCAGCATTTTTTTTTAAACTACAAGCATCTTTACAAGTAATTTGTGTTCTTGCTGTGCACATTAGTTAAGGAGAAACATTTTATGAAAAATAGTGTTCTGTTCATTTTGCTTTCAATCATCAAACCATTTAGATGTATAATTAGTAATTCACGAAGTTTCATTTTGAGTTCTACTCAGAAATTAATCTGCATGCCAACTTACGCTGACTTCTAAAGCTTCTTTATAAACCTCACATGCAACTTTGACAGAACAATACATTTAAATAAGACAAATTAAAGTGCAAGTTTTTATTTTTGCTGGGCAGATACCAAAACTGACTACAGAACAGTACCAGCACATCACCCTAACAGAGGCAGAATAACCACATAACTCAGTGCCCATCACTGCAGAAATAAACTGCATGTCTGGTTGAGTAAGGCAGAATTTTAGTACAAAACTAAGATGAGATTTTTCATGTTATTTGGTCCCAGACATTTCATGAATAAATGACAGCCAGTCAAAACTTATCCCATGTTTCTCAGAGATTAAATAAATTTTAGAAGTCACTGCAAGCTATCTTTCCTTTGACTCCTATTTAGTTATGCTCAAGCATAAAGTGCTCTCTACAAAAACTGCTCCATGTTATGCATTGGCCAAGTGCAACACATTCAAGTGGATCACCTGGAGTCCACCTAGAAAGAACCTGGATTTCAGTACAAATCCAAAACTGTGTTACCCCTTGGCTAAACACAAAAGGATGAAAAATTCTAATGGCTTTGATATAAAAACATACACTGCACATAACAGTAAAGGTTTGATATATATGGCTTGAAAATGTTTCATGAAGGCAAACAAATTTACATTGATTTATTTACCTTTCAGGTACCTTCAGGAGGCAAGACTCCACAACAGATCAGATAGAAACAAATAACAGCAAGGGTGCACAACACCGTATTTGCAATACAGCTATTCAAGTATTTCCCAGGTTAAAAAATGGCCACTCTTTTGCTGACAATAGTGATTCTTAAAAAAGCAGTAGTAGCATAGAGAGAAATGAACCTTAATAAAACAATGAAGAATAAAATATCCCAGAGAGATAAAAAAAAAGTTTAAAAAGATAGGCTTGAAGACTGAAAAAAAGAGATGAGAACCTGCCAAAGGGCTACAAACTAAAATCTCCAAGCTGATTTCATAAAAAGCCCCAGACCTTTAAAAAAAAGATACCAGATGAATCACATCAAAAATTACATTCTGAAACAAAACAAGTACATTGTAAAGAATAAATTACTTTTCTGAAAAAAAAAAAGATGGTGGGAAGTAGTCTACAAATTAAATACTATTAACCATAGGATACAATAGGGATATTCAGGAGATTCATTACTCTTCATTAAAGCTTATTGTATAGCTAATAAACAGCACAAAAGGAAAACAATTTAATTAGAACGTATGCAAAGATGCACTAACCATACAAGAGAAACAATGATATTTCAAAAAGTTAAAAAGCAACAATTCTGCACTTAGTTACAGACAAATTCTACCTCCAATATCCAATGTTTCCAGAACACTTCAGAAAAATTAGATTTAACAACATGTGCTGTAACACTGCCATCCTGTGGCAAAGTACCCAAAGTTTTCTGTGAACCTATGTTCATACATAAGTGATAACCTCCTTTCAAAAAGACTTGGCATTCTAGTTCTGAAGAACACCAGGAAAAGGTGATAAAACAAAAGAAAAAGAAAACCCGTGGGCATAATTAGTCTTGTATCTACTCCAGGAAACACTTTGAGGTAGTAACTATGTCTTAACAGAGTCAATGAGGATAAAGAACATTCTTAAATACATACAAAACTCTTTTCTGAGAAAGGACTGCTTACCGTGCCCCCCTGAACTAAAGGGCACTCACTTCAGCAGTAGGAGATGAGTCAAGGATTGAACTAACATGGAAACCTTCTCAGTTCAAAGGCTCAGATCTCTGAGAAGCTGCTACAGACTTTTAGATCACAAAAAAACCACTTACAGATATTTCTACTGCCAATATCCACAGATTTGGGACACACCAGCTTTCCAGCAGTTAGACCTTATGACTTGCTTTCAAAGCACTAGAAATCTATCACACATGATGCAATAATCTCAGGACTCAGGACATCTTGCACAACTGGCCTCTAATTATTAAAGAAATTGATTATTTACTTTTTGACACTTCTTTTTCTTATCAATATAATATATTTAAAATTCTTCTTTTGGTAGCCCCATAAATTACTCAAGCTTCAATTTATGTCAAACCATCAGATTGTTTGCTCAGAATACCAAATACCAGAGGCTCGATTATATTTTTTTAGCATGAGAAAATAACCCACTGATCAGTTAAACAATTAACTTCTGCCAAAATAGCACTGTACCTTTACAGCGCTTGGGTTATCCAACCCCAAATCCTGTTTCTACTTTGTGTACTCAAGTGACACCTAGAGGCTGTCCCTGAATGTGACAGATTGTACCGTTTGTTGAAAGTCGGATTATGACAAAAACCTTGATCCATTGTTCGTCATTCTGGAATTCCTGCGAGATTTTCAGAATGCATCTGATATCTACAAACCTTCTACCTGTACACTACAATATGTCATCTTTGTTCATGTCACTTTCTATTTCTCACACATACCAAATGTAAGATAATGGGAAGCCTTCTCTGTACAAGGAACTGAAAAAGCTGGTGAACACAGTGAGCTCATGCTTTTGAATCCATTGAAATACTCAACACATCCTCGATAATTACTGTTCTCTCTTTTTCTAGTGTCTTGATTTTCTCCTTGAATAGGAATTGCAAACTTGTCTCTGCCT
Organism: Grantiella picta; assembly: GCA_013397955.1. NCBI lineage: Eukaryota > Metazoa > Chordata > Aves > Passeriformes > Meliphagidae > Grantiella > Grantiella picta. The sequence continues at coordinate 1,485,102 of VZRM01006908.1, forward strand.
TTGGGCAGGATATGTTGTGTTTGGAGTATGCTTTCTTTTCTTTGGTCTGTTCCACAGCCATTGAAGTACAGACAAAACTCATCCTATTATTTTGGGGACTGTACAGGTTGCCAGGCTGGATTCTTTAGGTGATGCTCCTGACTTTCATTGCCTTTGCAATAATGAGTAAATATTGTTTAAAAAAATTCACGGTCAGGAAACAGAACAAAACAGATTTGTGACACTGAGACTGGAATACATGCTGCCACGTTTTTAGCTGTAATAAAAGTGTGATTATCAATGCCAGGAACTGCTTCATATCAGCAGATCATATTATGCACCATGCAAAGTACATTGGAAGAACTGTAAGGCATAGGACCTCGTAAGAAGCAACAGGGGATGAAACAGTCTTCTTTAGATCAGCTTGTCAAACCTTGGCTTACAGTAGCTTTCTATATGGAACATCCTTAACTCCAGAATAGTGATTTTTAGCTGTCCCTTTATCTGAGAGATTTGCATACCACAATTTAAGTATCACAAAATCGATGGTTGGTATTTCTTGTAAATTATCTCTTAGAGAAAGGTATCAGGCATTGCTGTTACTAAAAAGGCAGCAAATGCATGATATTAAAATCCCCAAAAGTTCTCATCAACGAAAGCTGGTAAAAGTGAAAGCACAACAAAGTTCATTGGCAAGGCTCACTCTACTGGTTACTAGATGGCAAAAGCACATAGAGAAAAAGCAAACTGAAATCTGAAATCAATCAGTACAAAACTGAACTCAACCCAAAAATTATCTCTGCAGAGACAGGGGAAGGGGAAGGATAGGAAGGGGAGAGGATTAAAAGGAAAAAGGATGACCCTCCTGTTGAGTCACAAGGTTCAAAGTGGACTGTCTTTCCAAATTTTGCCCCAGACTCTACCGAAGGGGACGTAAAAAGTGCCTATGTGTGAATGCAATGCAAAGCAAATGCCCTGTCCCAGCCCAGGCTCCTGGCACAGGGGATTTTGGAATGGGCTGGGTGGGGACAGGCCAGGTTTGCCTGACTCAGCGGGGAAGGCAATGGCAGGCTGAGCCTCCCTACTGGCCTTTCCTGAGTCCTGCTTCCCTTGTTTTGGGCAAAGCCAAACCCACTGGCCTGCTGTCCCTCAGAATTAAAAAAGCAAAAGCTTGGGTGCTGCACTGTAATGAAATGAGACAACTTTAACAAACCCCCGTATGACTGAGGACTGTCTTAATGCAAGTATTACATAAATTAATAATGTCCTCAGTCCTAACTTTTTGTCATGCCTCTATTCTGAGGGACAGCATAGAAAATGGATGGACAATTTTCTGGCCAAACTAGGAACAGAACGTTTTTCCAAGGCAAAGGAAGAAATGAATGTGCCCAGGATGGGAGCTTGTGCCATGTCTAAATTCCTATATTTTAAAGGTGTAAGTAAAGCAAATGAGTAACGAGGACCAGTTCCAGACATCCACTGAGATTATTTATATACACAACAGCCAGCCTGGAGTTTACTCCTTCCTGAGCCATGTTCAGCTGCAAAACCATCTTGACAGCTGAGGCAAAAGTTGGATGTCCTCTTTGCTATTCTAAGAGGGAAGCCCAGAAGCCCTGAATGCTTTTCTTTCATGCATGTGCTTTATCCTGCCTCAAAAATACCCAAGTGTTAGTGTATTTGCAGAACTAAATTTGAGATTGTGCCTTTTTCAAATTCCAGAGTAAAACTCTCTCCATCTTACTGAGCAGACTCATATTTCATCCTCCTCAAGCATCTGAAACAGCTTTTCCATCTGGAATGCATGCATTTTCTGTAAGAGGAAAAACAAAGTCTCTTACCATTATGCAATTTTGAGTTGGAGTTAACACATTAAAAAGAAGAAAGCTGTTCACAAGATGTAAGAGGTTTCCCTTGGCAGTAGATCTTTTCATTTAACCTTTTTGTTTTTATACAGTGCTTCTGTTCACACAGATGCAGGGAGACCCACAGATGGTCACAGTGCTGTTTGAATACACCCTGCTCTCTTGGCTGCCATCCCCTGTGCTTTGGGACCCAGTCACAGGGCTCTGGTAAATTCTCTGCCACCCTTTGCTCCCGTCTGCCGAGGCACTCCTCCCCTTCCACAGCCGAGACTTATCCTGACTTACTGTGATTGGTTCCCTTAATGGCTCACACCAAACATTTGAGAGTTACAGCCAGGGAAACCAGGGTTTGAACTTGCAGCACACTGTAGTTACCTACTTTGGGACAGTTGCCTGAGGGTTTTTTTCTGCCCTGTTTTTTTCCTTGTAGTGCCCCAGTGATGCAAGGAAAGTTCCTCCAAGAAAGAGGCACAAGAATCTATATTTGACACTAGAGAAAGGATGTGTAATGGGCACTAGCTACAGAGCAGCCAGTATGTCCTCACAGTTAGTTAACCACAACTAACTTGTTCTTGAGCCCTTATCTTCAGTTTAAGTTCTCTTTATTGCAGGAAAAGAGCATCCCTGCAGAGTGATAGCCAGGAACAGGCCTTTTACTTTGCATTCACATCCTCCCTGATTTTCTTTGCGTAGACAAGGCCTGAAGCTCCCTGCTCAGCTTTGCCAAGAGAAATGTTCAGTTCCTGGTTCATGACATTAGCTTTTCTGGTAGTGTCCTTAGAGATGTGGGGGTGGGGTAGATCAGCTTTCAGAAAAAGGCTTACAGCTAACTGCCATAAGGACAACATGAAGGATGAAATCTCTTCCTCTAAGAATTACTAAGCACCACGATTCCTCAGCTCTGCTGCCTCATTTCCTAGAAAATATGCATCATGTCCAACAGATAATACAGACCTTGTACATTGCTGACTTCAGCCCACCTTTCTGCCAGTGCTGGCAGTCTCACCACTGCATGTGTTGGGAGTGTTGCTTCAATTTGTTTTCAGTGTTTGAAGTTTGGTTTTCACTGTCTCATCTACCGCATACTTCATATCTGAGAGCCAAGAAGCAGCTCAGAGTGATACCCTTGGAAGGATGAGGCCCAAGATCTGGAGCTCACAGCCACAAAACTTTGGTATGAAGTTCAGGCAGCTGGAAAGAAATGTTCTTGGACATTATTCCATCAGCTTTCCTAGGGATCCTCTTTTCCATTGGGCTTCACATACACATTTCTTCTTCACATTGCAGGCCCCATCAGGGCTTCTTAATTGCTTGCAAAGCACCTAGAAGGGTACAAGCTTTCAGCAGAGAAGAAAAGTTACCTAAAGACCTGACCCAGACAGACAACAAGTGCTTGAACACTCATTTGTATTTGTAGATTTGTATGCAAATAGCTGATTTAGAATCAGTGTCTTAGGACAATATTTTAACAAGCAATGAAAAGCCGACTACAGCCCTTTAAACTAACACTTGTAGGAAGGCCTAGTGCAGCTCCTTAGCAAAGTCCCAAAGTTCTGCTATGGACGTAGGCCAGTCTCCCAGCCTGTGGATGTGTCTGCCACAACTCTCAGGCTAGCCCATGGAGGCTCTGCTCAACCAAGCCTGACCCAGTGAGACCTCGCAGACTCCAGACCCATGAGTGGAAGGGTGCCCCAAAGACACTGCGGAGCAGTCGCAGGTGAGCTTAGCTGTCCCAGTTATTGTTATCTCTTAAACCATCACAAACACTGGTCTGATAAGGGCAAAGACACCCTCAGGCTTTTAAAATACGAAGTACTGAATTGTATCCATGGCACTAAAGACGTCCAGGCGGGAATTGACTTACTTTAACCAGCATTTCTACTCTGTCATCAGTAAACAGAACACACAAGCACTTACTATTCTCCATTCATCAGCATCATATATTTGGTTTTTTTCAATTTTTATTTATTTATGCCCAATAGGACATAAAATACAAATGCTGCAAAGTTCAGAAAATTCCTGCACCAATCTCAGCTCAGCCTCATCTGCAATCACCAGTGTGTCAAGAAATCATGGCATCATGCTAAGATAGCAGGAAAGAGCTTATTTTTGTTTTCACCAGACTGTTACTTTACAGACACACCAGAAAGATATAAGGAATTCTAAAGAAACACGTTTTCTTGTTCTCAGTGGGTTTGCTAGTCCATAGACTGAACAAGAGCTTTCAGATTCTTATAATGTGAATGCTATTTTCACAAAAGAGGTAAGGAGGGACAGATGCCACATATTCTTACATCCTCAATCTTCAATAAATTGTTTTATTAGTTTCACACTATGGTGGTTCTGTGAAATGGATATCAGAGAAGGAACAGCTAAAGGCCTGAAAGTTTTAGATGCAATGTTGCCTTGACAGTGATCTAGCAAAAGGACATTTGAAAAGAAGCTGTATCCTTTAGCACAATGACACAAAAGCCTGTGTGTTTTACAGTTAAAAAGTAACACTGTCACATGCCCGGCACTGGAAAGACATGAGAGAGATATTGAGAGCACTTCCACAACCTTAGCAACAGCTTTGATCCTTTCTAGAGCAAAACAAAGTACTCTATTTTGCTCAGCTTGAAAGGTACCAGCCATGACTTTTTTTGGATACATAAGATTTTTCCCACTCACATTATAACCATAGACTCAGAAAATGGTTTGGATTGGAAGGGACCTTTAAAGGTCATCTAGTCCTGCAATGAGCAGGGACATCTGGTCAGAGCCCCATTCAGGCTGGCCTTGAACACTTCCAGGGATGGAGCATCTTCAATCTTTCTGAGCAACATGTTTCAATGTTTTGCCATTCTCATAGTAAAAAATTTCTTCCTTAAACCTAGCTTGAATCTACCCTCTTTCAGTTTAAAACCATCACAACAGACCCTGATTTTTAGTCTGCCCCTATCTTTCTTATAAGCCCCCTTTAGCTTCTCTTCCCCCACAAACATGGACAGGCACAGGATGAAAGAGGATACTATATCTTCTTCCCCATGACTTTTCATTCCAATGTTATTAGGACAGTAACTGTTCAAGCCACCATTTCCTAACGTTTCCTGCTCCTCCAGGAAGTCTTACCAGAACAATAAGGTTAAGATGCATACTTAAGCACTGGGGCCAGGCTACCACTGGAAAAGGTAGAACATGACATTGGAAGCTCACTACTTGTTTTCGGAAAACTACATTTAACAAAAACATTCTACCTCCTCTAAATATCCTTGGCTTCTCTGTTAATTCTATAGCTCAGACAGTAATCAAAATAATAAATTTTCAGTCTGTGATGAATACTAAAAATCTGAGGATCAAGTGTAGCTGATGATATATGATGGGGAAATTGCTAGGCTTGTAACTATTAGGATTAATTTGCCTTTGAAAAAACTAGAAATTCTAGAAACAGATTCAATTTTTTTGATGCAATAGGAAAAGGATGTTACTTACATTCTATTTAAACATGAGGAAACGCAAAACTTGTTTGTCTACGCCATCTGATGTCTGCACTGTTGTGCACTGTAATCATGTTTAATTCTGATTCTCTGGGCTTTACACATGTTCTCAGCTGTGCATGTACCAAATCACACAGCACCCTGCTGTGAAACCTCATAATTTCTGAACAGATTGTAATTGTTCAGAATATAAAACATGTAGGTTCATTAGCCAAGGCAACTTAAGCCATTTTTGCATCCAGTTGTTTACTCCCAGTCTGTCCACAGCAGCTCACTGCTCAATTATACCAGCGCCATGTGCAGTCAAGCTATAAACCTGATGGGAGAAGGTAAACATTAAATCTTACCTCGGGGCTTTGTAGGATGTTTAAAGCCTAATTTTGCAAGTTCAATCCTAACTCCATTTCAGCAATATGATTTAGACTGCAACCCCACAAACACTGCTATCAGCATTACCTGCGAGGTGTCAAGACTCTGAGAGCTTCTAAGCCAGCTGTCCAGCAGAAAAAAACATGGGGCAACCATGCCTCTCTTGAACCTAAGTAAATGTTGTAATTTACCTGCTTAAAAATTCTAATTTCACATGTATCACCCCAAAATGTTTGGGTTTTTTTTGCAACTTACAATTAGCTTGAACTGTCATTCATCCCCGATCAGACTATCAACTATTTGGATTAAAATTTTCACAAAAAGCAGGGAGTTTGAGTAGATGTATCTGAGGTGGACTATTCCAGCTGTTTGACGTGGGTTTCAAAATAAATTCCTGTTGTGAACTATTTGTGGCAGAGACTATTCTGGTATGTGTTTGCATGGGGGAGTCCAAAATATTTTGTGATTTTTGCAATAAAAAGTAATTACCAAGTTGGCATGAAAATGAAACAAAAATGTTAAAGTTCTGAACCTAAGAAAAAGTGTTATTCCAGTTCTATTTTTAGAGCAGTCAGAAGCATTCAGGTATGTCAGCATCCTTATAGATTTCTTTGGGATAGCATAGAACGATGGCTCAGTTTCAAAAGTCAAGAATGGAGTGTACTGTATTACACTTTATAGGGTTCTTTTCTCCATTTCAAATATGATTGAAATTAACAAAGAGATGAATATAGAAGGAAAATGGCAAATAGACAATGAATAAAGGAACATTAATGGGATTTTCAAACAAGATTGTCTTCTAACTTGCAGCAATGATCCACAGTTTAATCCATTTTAAAAGTAATTAAGTTCTTTGGGGCAATTAAGCTACCACCAGGGCAGTAGAAAGTGCATAGAACAGGCATTTATGGATGTATTGTAACAACAGCACTAAAATTAAATCTGGCATGAGTAAGTTTTAATGACCAAGAAACAATCCCTTTGTGAACCATGAAACCAAAGAGCTCTTTGTGGCGGGAAGGGGAAGGATGATCTTTGTAGGGGTTTTTTCATTTCACTCCAGAAAATCATCAATGGAGTTAGTGGTGCAACACCACAGAACTAACGGAGCTCTGATGAGGATACAGAAACCAGTGTTGCTTAAAATAGCTCAGGTTTAAAAAGGAATTATCTGATGTGCTGAAGTAAAATTCTGATCCTAAAACAGACTACAACTATTACCATCTATGAAAGTTTAATACACGCAAATGAGCTTAAAAAAACAACTGAGTTTATGCTGAACATGACTAAAATTAAAGAACCTGCCCGACTTTTACAGTTTGCAGAAAATAGCTCCCTGTCGTTATTGCTGTACTGTGCAAATGTTCCAACCATGCTAAAACAGACCTATGTGCCTAACTGGGATTCAAGCAAGTGTACCCAGTAGAACCAGCAAGTTCATTCATCACGAAAGTCTTGACTTGTCCCTGAGGGCTGTTTGGCTTCTATAGTGAAGAGCTGGCCTGCAAAAGAGCATTAATCTTATGTGTCACATACTTGTTGCTCACATTTTAAAATATACTGAGAATATCCACAGATAAAGCTAATTGTTAAGCTTATCCCCAGAGAAATCTTCTGTGAAATGTTTTAAGTTCTAATTTACACAGAAGTGACTAAATTGCATGGTTTCTGTTTCTCCTTATGGTAGGAGATTCAAGACTTGACAAAACATTGCAAGTTCAGCTTGCAAACCACTACAAAAGCACCTGTAATCCTCACTCCAGCTTTTCCAGGTGCCAAGGCCCAGCACTAAAGCTGTTGGTTGCACACACCAACTGCCACCTGGCTGCCAGCAGAGGGGACACCTTATGGAAGGCAAGTTCCTAAGATCTGGTAATAGAGCAGACTTTTAACAGGAACCGTAACAGGAAACTTGCTTCAGATGCAAATGCCCAATTTTTGCACGAATGCCTTGCATACCTATGACTTAAGCGCTTGAACTCACCTAAAGGAAAACCTTTCAGCCGTGTTCCTCAGCATGTGAAGAACAGATGCTCTTCAAATTACCTGCACCAGCTTGTAGGCAAATTGAAAACCAATTTTCTACATATCCTGCTTATTTACTGGAAACTAGTTCCCCACAAAACTTGCAGATAAAATTTCTTTTGGATCACTTCGCCCATCCCCTCATCTTACTATGTGCAACGAAGTTTGGAAAATCTCTGAATTCTTCAGAAAATGGATGTACTTATCTGAGATCACAGATTTCAGAAAATAATCACTGATAAGCTTTGTGTTTTAATAGGACCACAAAACACTGGACTTCCCCTTCAATGTTAATACAAACACACGTCAGAAATGACAGCATTTTATTTCTCCAAGCAACACTATCTCACAGTTTGGGTCTGAGGTCTTTCCATCCATTAGAACTCAAAATTTACTTTTACTGTAGATGAACAGAAAGCCTTTTAAGTGACAAATCAGACTCAACATCTGTTCAGTACGCAATCTGATCTAAGACTGTGTCACCTCGAAGCATTTTACTTCTAAGTAGTTGTGAATAACTCTTATATTCATATTCCACACTAACACAGTCCAGCCCATTATTAATATCTTTGTTTGATGCAATGTAGAAAAAATGTAAATGCTAGGTTACTACAAAACATTGGTGGGGGGGAAGTAGTTAAGTTTTATCAGAACCAACCAAGGTTTGAAAAACTTTAAAGTATAGGAAAGAGGAAGATGAGGCAGGAAAATGGTGTTTAAAGAAAAGGCATTTTGGAGTTTTAAAGTACCAGAGGAACTGACTTATGCTATACCACAAACCACCCCACACAATAATGCTACCGAGAGATCAAACCCTCTGAGTATCAACAAACTTGCCCTCTCTCCCGTCAAAACCCAGTTCTGCAAGCAACCATCAATCAGGCCGGCCGCGAAGATGCAGTCTGGGAATATCCGAGACTTGCAGCTCGGATGGTTGCATCGAATTGTTCAATACCAACCACCAGCATTCCTTTGGGAACAAAAAGCTCTTACTAGGAGACTACCAAACCAAACATTAGGAATTCCCAGTAAGCTTTATTATTTTCCACTTGAAAAAAATACGAACGACTGCACAGTCAGAGTCCAGAAGCAGGCATTTTGCGAGACTTCTCCCGATGAGTCCTTCGCGGGCTCCCCAAGGGAGAGAGGGCCGGGCCCAGCAGCACGGAGGCTCAGGACTCGTCGGGCTTGTCGGCGGGCGGCCCGCAGGGCTGCAGCATCTTCTCCATCAGGTTGAAGCGGACGCGCGCCTTGCTCTCGTTCTCGGCGATGGCGAAGTAGTTGAGCAGGTCGAAGTGGCCCATGTAGGAGCAGTACGAGTCGCGGTGCTGGTTCACCAGCCACTCCCACTTGGTGGTGTCGGCGTGCCCCGTGCCGATGTACTTGGACTGCAGGTGCTCCAGCTGGCTGTGGATGGTGTAGCGGTCCGTCATGGCGGCGCGGGCAGGCGGGCGGAGCGCGGAACGGCGGTGCGGTGCGGTGCGGTGCGGTGCGGTGCGGTGCGGTGCGGTGCGGTGCGGAGCGGAGCGGTGCGGTGCGGTGCGGTGCGGTGCGGTGCGGTGCGGTGCGGTGCGGCGCGGCCTGGGCGGCGCGGACGAGTCTCGGCGCCGGGAGCCTTTTCCGGCGCGCACCGCCGCACTTCCCGCCGCTTTTCCTGCCGCGGTGCCCGACGGGAGCGCGCCGCGAAGGGCCTGCCGGGAGCTGTAGTCTCCTCTCCGCCCCCAGCATGATTAAACACTGATATCGTAATAAAATTATTCACTACCGGTCCGATCACGTCAGTCGGCTAATCCATAGTAAGACAGAAGGTAGTTACAATGCTGGGCTGGCACCTGTAACACAGGGTTATTGTAAAGCACGTCCGTGGGGTTGAGGATTGCTCCAGATCTATTCTGAGCAGGGGATGGGGCTCCGCCTCAGACTGAGCCAGGTGCTTCACTGAGCCTCGCTCTAAAGCCTCGAGCCTCCCGTTGATTTGTAAAGCTAAGATACGGCTTTGATACTGCTGAATTCACCTGGAATCCAATGGGCATGCGCTGTCAGATCTGGCTACGAAACACACATGTAGCGGATCATGGGGAACAACATCAGAAAGTCTCTCCTGCTAGGACGTGTCAGGGAACAGGAAAGCAAAGCCCTGAGGCTCACGCTACAGGACACAGCTTAGTCCCAGCTCCTAACACTGTATAAACCGCACCTCATGTTGCTTCCCAAATAAGGGGCATGAAAAACCTGGCTCTGGAGAAAGAAAAAAGTACCAGAAAAATATCCAGGAGGTGCCGAGAGCAGCACAACGCCGCTTTGTGTTAGCGCTTAGCTTGGTGAGAGGGCAACACAGCACCTTCTGTGGTGGCTTTCTTACAAGTCCATGTAGAGAAGGGCTGAAGAAGGGCACAGCACTTGCAGGTCCTCCCCAGGTAAGAAGCTTGGTGAGGTTACCTCTGCTACATGCAGCTGAGGAAAGTTCTGTAGGTCCCATCCCTGTTCGTTTGGAAGATGAAGAGCTATGAGCTGCTCTTCCCCAGACAGTCTGTGCAGCTGAGCAGGATCAGGGAATTTAGGTCAAAGTTAAATGTTAGTGTTGAAAAGGATTTTTTGACAGTGCAGGTGGTACTTTATCTGAATGTTAAACTCACAAGCAGATATAAAACCCACAGAAAATGTAACTTGGGTTGCCTATCTTCTTTGGTCAAAGTAAAGCTAGAAATAAATTTGAATATCCACCAAAATAGAAGTCTTTTCCAGCTCTGTTGAAGAGCTAACATAATGTTAAGTTTAAAATGCATGAAATGATTCATGCTTTCATATGATAGTAGTGTTTCTAATTATTTGTTTTAAAATAGGAAAGACAAGTTGCCAGAAATTTTTCAATAGAACACTGAACTATTTCTTCCTGTCCTTGTAAATGCCCTGTAGTCAAAAAGAAATCCACAGAAATGTTGTGTGAAACAGAATCTGTGATGATTCTATGCCCCTTGTTTAAAAGTGAGTGTCTTATAAAACCAAGGCCATATAAAGCCATGTAAAAACAACGTTCTCAAGTGTCCTTACCCTTTTGTCCAAAGAGCTAAATGAAGACTATAATTTTTTATTTTTGTTATTTTTATGAGGAACTGTTGAGTCATTGCTACCAAGGCTTCCTTAGCTGGAAGCACATTACACAGCTGGATACAGCAGTTGCATTCTGTGGTTGCTTTCAGAGAGTTCAAGAGAGGAAAAATAAACAAACATGGCACTTTAGGAGTTTCTGTGTATCCTAGTATACAGAAAGAAAAAGAAAATACATATTCTCAACATGGGAAAGCTTTCATTTCTGTTTTAAATGGCATCATTCCAAAGAGGGGATGGCAGGAAGAATGCTAGCTTTGAATAGATTTTCCATGCCAACACAGTCACACATAGGGCTGCCCTCACTGCTGCTTTGAAGTTATCCTCTCAGAAACTCTAAGCCAGGAGATGTATTGATTAAAATAATCAGTCTTTGGAAACTTATACATCTCTTGCAGATGTTGCAGGACTTTCTAGGAGGGATAACTACATTAAATTAAAAGTGTAAGAGTTCTAGTTAAAAACCAAAACAAAAACAAAACACCCAAACAAAAAGAAACCCAAAAAAAACCAAAAAAAAAACCCACCCCAAAACCAAACCAACAACAACAACAACAAAAACCAAATCAACCAACCAAAATAAATAAAAACAATGAAACAACAACAATAAAAAACCAACCAAAAAAAAAAACAACCCAAACAAAAAAACCCCCAAACCTGAAAGGGACGTGTAAATCTGACATTTTTAGCAAGTTTGTTAGTGGGCTAGATTAAAATGCTGCATTCAGTCATCCAGAGCTCTGGGAAAATATACACCAAAACTTCACTCTATATTGGCTTTGATCAAAAACCCTCTGAGGCTGCCAGACAAGCTTACAAATACAAGGAAGGAAAAAAGGTAGTGAAATTACTTGCCAACAGGCAAGCACAGTTATTTACAAGTAATTCCTTACCTTCAATTTTACTCGAAAATGTTTCATCTGCTAGCTTTGAAGAATTATGTTCAGTTAGGTTCACTTCCTTTTCATTTTTTCTTCTACACAAAATCTGTTGTTGGGCCTTATTTTTCTTGTTAGGCCTGCACAAAATGAATGCCTGCACTTGGGCACTTTCATTTCAAGTTTAGGAATACTGAATGAGTGGGGGAAAGGAGATGCAGGTATATATAGAGAGAATTATTGCTCAGTAGTAATATGCTTGTGCGATTAGTATTCCTGAATAAGCTGCATTTTGGGTTATGTCAGGGTTTTTGTAATGAATACCATTAAATATCATTATGAGAATATAGAACAATGGATGCTTGCTTATGGAAATCGCATAAAAGTGTTGATTTAAGTACTAAAATTCTTTATTTGGAGAGTAACGCTGTATCTCTTCAAGTTTCAAAAGACAGACACCGGGAAGGTTGTAAGGAACTGCGGAGGCCACTGGGTGTCAGGGTTGGACCTGCAAAAATTCTTCTTTCATAAAAATTTGAATAGTTGGTTGCTCCTCCGAAATGTAGAGAAAAAGAGTAGAGGGGGTTGCTGGACCAAGAAAGTGCCAGTGGCCGCCCACTGCAAGATATAACCAAACTTTTGAATTCTCTACTGACTCTTTGAGTAGAAGTGTGAGGATATAAATATCCTGGAAACAAGGGGATGTGACAACCATAATAGATAAACCCAACACATACCCAGAAAGATGATAAAATGGGGAGGCATGCCTTTTTTTCCCTTCAAAATTCCTCTGTTCTTCACTATATTGATGTAGCCTACAAATACAGAAAGTAAAAAATGATTGAGATTGCATTAGCCTGGAAAGAATGGTGCTGGAAATTAAATAATGATAAAAACCCAGTGTCTATGAGGCATGTGATTTTTTTTAAAAGTATGTATTTCCTTAAAAATATGTTGCTTTTGCTATAACAGAGTTCTTAAATCATTAAGTCACATTACCACTTAGCAATTTTAGGCTGGACTCTAATTGCATGGTTTGGTTTTTGTTTTTTTTTTAGATTTCCCATGCCATGGGATTTCCCAAGTTTCTCAAATGTTGTTAAAGCCTACAAACATTATCAGCCTCAGAAAGCTCTTATTTTGGTCCTGTAAGAGGTGGAAGGTGTTTTTGCTGAATTCCTCAAAGATCCTGTGAAAAACATATTTGACAAGGAAGTCTCTTTTTCCACCTTGTTTTGTGTAAACTCCCCTGATTTCTTTACCTTGTAGTCAGAATCATTATTTTGCTACAGGGTGAGAACATTGCAGCCATATGCAGCCTTTGGGCTGATTCTGGGACAGAAGGAAACACTGTCCTTGCAAGCATGGTTAAGTTTTAAACTTTCTTCTACTGCTAGAAACTATGTTTTGCTATTGCTTTGGTTTTATAGTGCATAAATACTCAAACATCTGAAAGCCTTTTTTAGGGTTGCATGGCTGATTCTCTGCCAAAGCTATCAGATTGGAAGAATGTGGAATAAAAAAACCGTGAAAAGAAGAATACTGTGTACTGTACCATTGAAGGCATGCACTTCATGCTGCTCTATATCAACATAATCAATCATATTGTCTTGAATCAGACTGCAGCTGGAGAAATTCACTGCTGGAGAACTGTCAAACTGAGTAGACCTGTCTGCTTTAATGGTGCCTTGCCTAGGAGCAGCTTAGGGGTCACAAAGACTGGGCCTTGTAGCTTCACACTCCATCAATTGCTTGTGAATATCACTGTGATGCTCTACACCTTCTGTATGGGTCTGAATAAAAGCTGTGTGCCTTAGGTGTGCAGCACAATTGAATCAGCATAATTTAGATGCCACTGAGAATTCCCTAGCAAGGTGTAGGAGCACCCTAAAAGCAGAGAGGCAGTAGGGGTCACTGGCACAGTGCTTATAGGTGAGACTGAAATAATGTGCTGATCTGAGGAATGTGGTGTGGAGGGAGATGGAGCTTGTCTATCAAGAGCACAGCAGAGGCCTGGGAGAGGCAGCTCTCACTTGCTGTTTAGAGAGAAGTTCTTTTTCCCAAAGCAATCACTTTGAAAATAAAGCCTGTCCTCTAGTGTGATTAGTTACCTCTTCAGGCTAAAAACAGGGCCAATAATAGGGTGCCAGGTGAATTGAAATTAGTTGTGTCCATATACATTTTTGTAATGGGAAAGGTTTGTTCTTGTCATGCATTTGGAAGTAAAATGAAGTAATAATAGTAAACACGACAAAACTGGGGAAGACTACAGGACTATGCAAGAAGCAGCTGTATTCTACCCATTTTCTTTGGATGTGTCTTTTCTTCATTCACTCCAAGTAAACTGCCACAACTAATACAGCTATTAATTGCATTCAATAAGGTATGCAAAAGTAGCAGTGATGAAAGGTACATATCTAAATAGGCCCTAGAGAAGATACCAGAAATGTACAGCAGCTTAAATTAGAAGAAATTGATTTGGCCGTTGAGTAGCACTGTATTCTTTCTATGTGCAAGGAAGAGTAAGGACAGAGGAGGTGACTTCCCTTTTTTCAGTCTTGCTCTTGAAGCTGCTTAATGCAGATGTTTCTTTTTTTTTAATCTGCAACGTAATTATAGTGTTTTAAAAATACTGATTTCTTCAGAACAATTCTTAAAAGTGTTTTGTACAGGGAAGCCTATCTGTAACCAGCCTTTTCTCTCTCCAGTTTCCCCCTACACACATGTGCACAAGTATTCATCATTTCACCTCCTTCTCTGCAGTAAGCACAGAGGACATTGGTGTCATCGCCCTTATCTAGACAAAACAATCCATCATCTGTATTGTGCACAAGGGCAGCTCATCTGTTAGTGCACAGCAAGTCAGTTCGTAAAAGTAAAAAAAAAGAGCAGGAGAAACATGGAGCCATTGATATCAGTGAGTCATCAGCTTGCCTGTTCAGTGTGTGTTGTACTAATTCATGTAATGAAATTTCAGACTGTGGATGCTTGTGGGACAAATAGCAAAAGAGAGAGGGGGCAATAATGGATATTTAAGATATTAGTATCATTACAGGTGGAAGAATATAACTGTCCCCTCTATGCATCTCTAGGAAAAGGCACAGCACTGACTACCAGTTCACCATAGAATTATAGGATCAAATCTGAGTTTACCCTCCTGCAGTTCAAGGCCTTCTCCCCTTATCCTATCACTACAGACCCTGCTAAAAAGTCCCTCTCCAGCCTTCTTGTAAGTCCCCTTTAGGTACTGGAAGGCTGGTATAAGGCTGCTATATAAACCAGTTGTTTCTCAACCTGGGTTGGTAACTTCCTCGTTTGAAATAAGAAATATACATAAGCCTCTTGCATTTACTGTGAAAGTAAAGCTCTCATAATAAGGTGATGCAACCTTCATCTTTATCAAAGTATTGCTGTATATTACTTTTAGGGCAAATAGAACATAATTTTTCACAACACCAAGCACTGTAGACAAATTAATATGTTCAAATCACAGCTCTTAGTAACTCATAATAAATGTCTTTTTGAGTGCTAGTTTCATTGTTGGGAATGTCTTATTCGTCACAAGCTGAAAATTGCTTAATTGACTAGATCCTCAAAATAAAAAAATAAACCCAGAGTGTAGAGACTTGGCAAGGAATAAGCCACTGGAAGCAAGGTATTTATAGTCAGTATTGGGCAATGTTAGAACTGTGTAATGATAACCATCTTGTCTATACCTTTTGGAATGTGATTTGAGAGCTTGAAAGAGAATTGCTGATTTTGGAAAGCAAACGTTTTCAAGGAGTACAGGAAAAAGATGTTATCTCTTTATACTGTAATATTTCTTCCCACCTCTTCGGCACCATGCAGACTAAGAAACCTTAAAACCAACAAAAACAAAAAACTACTCAACAAAATAATCACCCAAACCTGGATATTTTTAAGTAAGCTTTTAAAGATGTGATTTTTTTTTTTGGCCATTGTTTTTAGGTGTTGTTTGCTCTGTTTTCTTTTTGTATTTTGAGCTTCCGTATTTAACTTAGTTTGTATTTGCTTTTCTCCATATATGTTTGAAAGTATTTATTTTTATGATGTTTGAAGGTACTTAATTTTAGAAGATTAGAGCTGAAATGTTCACATACTCGATTGCAGAGAAAGAGGCTTTAAGAAAAGCATCAGTCATTGTGAAAACTGCTGGCACTGGGGTTGTAATCTAGAGCCCCAACAGGATGTGCATAGATCGTGTCAATGACAGCTGATGTGTCTCTCAGAATAGCTGTTGTGAAGCACAGATAATCTGGTATTCACATACAGCAGTAAAGCACAGATAATTTGGTATTCACATACAGCAGTGTATTGCAGCCCATTTTCAGAAAAGCCTTCAGTATGAAATGAAAACATTTGAAAACCACAACGCTTCGTTCCCTTTTCTCTATCTTTTTCAGCCTTGTGTAACTTAATGAGCTCCTCTTAGCTAAGGCGTTCTCCTGCAGTGTTTGTACTCACCCGATGGGGCCTTGTTCACAGCCTCATGGTGCTATTGTTATATCATCTATCATGGCTATTTGCGATATTAACCTCTGGGCATAAAGACAACTGGTTTTGAATAGGAATAATGCGATATATTTTTAACAGGCAGAGAAAGAGAAGGGCAGTCTATCCAGTGGGTTCTTCACTTCAACTTCCTAATGCAGTCTAGAGGTTCTGCCACTAGACTTAGGAGTTTAGACTTAAGTTAGACTTAGGTTAAGTATTTCAAGTGCTGAGACCATTGGCAGCAGTCATTCATACTTGGCACCTTGAAAGGATCAAGCCAGAAGGGTAAGGAAGGCTTATTGTTGGTGCCATCAAAAAGTCACCATTTGAGGAGCAGGTTGGGGCAGAAATTCCCAAGCCAATGTGTGCATGAATCTGTGACTGCCTGTAGCTGTCATGACTCCTCCACCCTTGTCACACTCAAACATGTCGGAAATTATTTGCAAACCTTGAAAGTAAAGTTAAAGACAAATAAAGAAATTAAGTCTCAACTATGTTTGCAATCACAAGTTGTCAGGTGATTTTTATTAGTAGGGGATGAACACATAACAGTAACAACAGAAAACACTATCAGAAAAAAAAATCGAATCTTTTAGTTAAAGGACCATGAACATTGGTCAGTGTAATCCCATGACAGCTTTTCTCTCCCCCATTCAGTGAGTTCCTTCTGTGAAGATGAGCTGAAGATTATTCTCCTATAAAATATATTTATTCTATCTCACATAGGTAATAAAGGCTCCACAATCTTTTCCATACCGTGGGTGACTGCTGAATTTTTCAGTGTGAAAAGAGCTGCTCTGAATGAGTCAGCTGCAGAACTGATTTGTCTTGTCATCAGAGAACAGACTTGTATAGCTGCTGAGTCACAAGCTGGTTAGCATAATTGGAAGGGTAAAACAAGCTTGTGGAGTGACTCAGTTTGTAATTTGATACTCCTCTCATTCCCAAGTGCACATGCACCTGTATTTTGAGACTGCAGGGTTAGTTAATTACAGTTTGAATCATTTCAGTGGTACCCATGGAATGTCCACTTCCCATATCCTCTGCTCTTCAGTTCTTCTTCCATAATCCCTGGGATTTATCCAAGGGCTTCTTCCTCCATACAGGGGGAAAAATTATCTGTGTTTTCTTTCACTACTAAAACCAGTCACCGTTATTTCCCATGGAGCTGAAATCAAAAAACCAGCATCTGTACTTTTCACCCTTTTTAAGGGACTCACTATTACCCTATTTAAAAAGCATAGCTCTTTTCAATGGTAAGTTAGGTTTAGGAAAGAATGTGGATCTTTTATGTGTGTGTAGAATTCTGAAACTGTGGCATAGAAATCATAAGCCCAAATCTTCCTGCAAGTGTAGGTCCATTATTTTGACTGCCGTTTGTGGAAGAAAAAATGGCCTTTTAGCTCAGAATATTTTATGCTCAGGAGGAATTAAAACAAAAACCCTTTGTATTGAGGTTGTTTGTGTAATGTTCTACCAGCCAAAGAAACAGAAGCACATAAATGCTTTAAGAAAAAGCTATCTATAAATCCAGATAGAAAAGAAAACAAAACTTTGAGGGCAGTCATCTGCTTTATGGATGTCATTGTTTTCTTTGTAAAACATATTAGAAAGTTCAGCAGCCTTTCTTCTGAGAACAGTATAGTCTCCTACAAGCACTAACTCTTGATGGCCATACTAAGAAAGGAAAATACTGTCCTAATCAAATAGATGAGGATGTTGACACAGGCAGTGAAATCCCTTTCCAGAAGCCCCACGCTGACCTGGTGTCCGAGCAGGCTCCTTGCTGGTATTGCACTGTGCCCATCACCCAGCTCTGCTCCAGCTCTCCATGAAGGTTTTTCATTGACTCAGCTCAGCATAGGATGTCACCTCTAGGTGAGACTTCTTTATGACTGTAATGGTTTGATTTAGGTAAATGAGCCCGTTGGAAAATTTTATTGTCAGTTAAGTTTTTGTTTCCTCCTACATCCTCAAGAAGAGTCTGAACTGAGCCCACACTCACGCTGACACATTTCTCGCTCTTCTCACACTGTGCCGAGGAGCTCCTCTGAGAGCTGCATTTTGATTTGTATGCAGACACAGTAATTTCTTTAAATCCAACGAGTTCTACCACTTTTGTAGCAAATCTGAAAACTTGCACTCTTTTACCCAAATCAAAATGAAATTCTTTTTGCCCAGGATGAACTGGAGGGAGGGTGAATCTGAACACACTTTTTAATTGCTTCTACCAATATGTTCCATACAAACAACAACTTGCGCATTGGCCCTGACAGTACCTTTTCAGCTGTTTGAATGCTTCAATGTAACCTTCATCTCAGAAATCTCACTGCTATTGGTTATTAGGGAGCTGTCTGAAGACAAAGGTGACCTTTAAATTCTTTTTTCGTTTTCTCCTGAATGGTATTAATGGCTTGTAAAAGAAACAGCCTTTGGGTTTAGACAGACCTTTGGTAATAGTTTTTTTCTAAGAAAGGTACTCTAATACAAGTACACTAGTGCAAAACATTTCTTACAGATGTGTGATACTTTCGGATTTGAATTACTCTGCCTGTATCTGGGTGTGAGCCTCTACTTCCCCAAGATCTGGGGCATCAGAGTTGGGATTCTTGGATCAGCTTTTTAGGAAGACAGGACACTAAGAAGTCTGGTTGTGATTTGCAGTTGTGTAAGTATCTGAGTTCTGGGGGCTAGTTTGTGCTTGTCTCTAGTATCTGGGAGACATTTAATTAAAAATAAATGTTTTAACTGCCAAAGGCAGCTTCCAGAGCATTTATATAATTAATTTCACTTTGCTTTCTGGTGCTTGTCTTAAGGGCATTGGCTAGAGGATACATTTGGTCTATTCACTCACCTGGGGTACATGATTCTTGTCACTGAATCATAGGATGGTTTGGGTTGGAAGGTACCCTAAAGATCATTCAGTTCCAACTCCCTTGCCATGGACAGGAACACCTTTCACTACACCAGGTTGTTCAAAGTCCCATCCAACCAGGCCTTGAACACTCCCAGGAATGGGACATCCACAACTTCTTTGGGCAACCTGTGCCAGTGCCTCACCACCCTCACAGTAAAGCATTTCTTCTTAATATCTAATCTAAACCTAGACTCTTTCAGATTAAAGCCATTGCCCCTTCTCCTATCCTACATATCCTTATAAAAAGTTTGATTCTCCTCTATATCAGTAACAAAATATCCCACTGCCTATTCTCCATGTTCTGCTTCCTGTAGTTTTTAATATTGGTCCTGTCTCATTTGATGCCACATTCAAACTTCCACTGACTTCACTGAGCACAGAATTTGGCAATTAATTTAAACTGGTACAGACTCATTAAGTAGCACCGTTTTTCCCATGTCTTCTGTATAGCATTCACACCTAAGAAATTACTGAAGGAAGAGATTATTTAGGTAGAAAGATGGCTGTACAAAGGTATAAGCCTTTAGAGAAACAAAATATCTGTAAGAAAAAAGCAGAGACGTGAAAAGACATGTACTCTTTTCGTGAAAAGAGAGAACTAGCACTCAGGGGATTTGGATGCAACTTCTAGTTAGATCAAGACTCGCTGTACACCTCTAGGCATTTTGACACTTTCTGTGATTTCTTTCCCATCTATAATACATCTAGCAATACACATAGCAGTATTTTAAAGTAATTGCTTGCAAATTGGTTTAGAGAGCCTGAAGTGGAGCATAGTTTATAAATGTAATGCAATATTATTATTGTTGTCACATAAAAACAATATTTTTTATGTTGTCACATAAAAACAAATGTCCATCAATTTAATTGTCACCAAAGCCACATGTATGGCAGGGTTTCTAATGTTGCTAGGAAAATAATCTTTCAAGTCTAATGTTGTCCTTCAACGACTGGCACATCTATCTCCTTTCATCTTCAGGGAATAAGATTCTGAAAATTTCCATGTAGTACAGGTTTGAAGACTGATGGGCATATTACTGCATGCTTGTCAGTATCCAATCAATCCCTCTTATCACTGTTACACTGCCTGCTGCAGTTCTTTGACCAAGTCACAAAGAGCCCGGACACACCTCAGCACCTATTAATCCTGTAAGGGTTTGGCAGTGCTCCCTGTCAGGCCACCAGCTGATGCTAGGAGAGCGTCTGGCGTTTTATGTCTTGCACTGACAGACAGAGCATGGGGAGTTTGCTCTACCCAGACACCTGAACGAAAACAGAGTTGTTTCCAAAGAAAGCTGCAAACGGTATAACTGCAGATATGTATCCTTAGAAATAACAAATCTTGGGAAAATAAGCTCAGTACATCAGTAGCCAAGAAATGTAGGTGTGTTGCTGCGAGAACGTTGCCTCTGAAGAGCTGGCTTTGCTGCAACAGCTAATGAGCCTACCTTAGACACTGTTCATGCACTAACAGGCACTGCTGGGGGAGTCTGGCAGTTCTTGAACTGTGGGATGTAGACGTGAGATTTAAGGGCTTCCTTTTTGGAGGGATCTTTCAGGACCATTATCTGGCCTATACAGCTGTGGATTTTGGACCACATTAGAATTACAGATTAGGAGAGACCGCAGGGAGTAATTTTTTCCAATCTCCTGCTCCAATCTCTGAGAGTCAACATTGATCTCTGTGCTTTGTCCAGCTGGGTCTTGAAAATCTCCAAGAACTTCTTCAGGCAATCTTCAATGCTTCACTGCCCTCATAATGTGGATTTTTCTTTTATTTCCTATTGGAACTTCATCCTAATTTATGACCATTGTTTCTCATTCTCCTGCCATACACTTGGGTTGTATCAGTAATCTCTTCAGTACCTTAAGGCTGCTATTAGACCTCCTAAATCTTTTCTTCTCTGGGCTAAACAAACCCAGGTTCTTCACCCTCTCCCTACAGGTCACACACTCCAACCCTATGACCATCTTGGTGACTCTTTGCTGGACTCACTCAAGTTCATCAACATCCTTCTCACACTGGAAATCCCAAAACTGCTGACTTTCTTAGAAAAATAAAGAAAAGGGAGCAAGAACTCTTCCTATGCCTATAACATATTTTTGGGCCATGCAGTTCTACAGCAATAGGGAGCATCTTTCCCAAGATTAAGCAAAGTGTAAGGCAACAGAGAGGATATTACTCAGGTTTCCAAACACACATTAATACATTCTCATTGACCAGAGTAGCCCTGCAGATTGGCTGTGATTTTAAACTGCAAAAGTAGTTGTGATCTTCTCTCTGAACCATAAGGGGCTAACTTCTATGTGTAGAATCCAGACAGAGGGTGACAGAGCAATAGTGCTATATGGGTAACAGAATTACCTTAAGAAAGTGGTATATTCCAAGATAGTGGAGACAGAAATTTAGGGAATCTGCCATCCTAGTGTGTCTTTTGCCCACCCCCCCCTTCTCCATGTTTGCTACAGGGTTTAAAGGAATGCATAGCATCAATCAAACGGGTGATCTGACCCCTTTGAGGAATGAAGGTCTCTGTGAAGAAGGATTATCTTAGATGTAATTAATTTAACTGTCACTAAAGCTGCACATATGGCAAGATTTCAAACATCACTCAGAAAATTTTCTTGCCATGTCATAAAATAGAAATATTTTTCATCAGAAATTGAGGTGTCTATCTCCTGTCATCTTCAGGTAGTCAGCAGGTGGAAATTTGATATGCAGGTATTCAGTGCTATTTGGAATGAAGTATAGACTCACTTCTTTAGATGTATTCTAGATGTAGTACTGATTACTGGTGAACTTTAAATTTGTTGTTGGGTATTAATTAATTTTTAAAAATAATTATTTAAAACTAAATAGTATATTAAATTTGCTTAAGTATATTATCTGTTATTGAATTATTTTGCTAAGTTATAATTCACTTGAAATTCACACCTAATTGGTACCCACAGCACTTGTATATGCTGTCATTAAAATTAAATATGAACAGTACTTTATTATTTATATAGGATCTTCTCTTGCAAAATTAAATGTAAGTTGGGTTTTCTTTCATTCATCATGTTGTAAAAATTTATTCTGTAAGATGGAAACAGTGTTTAACATCCTTGTACCATACAGGCGTAACACTGCCAGTGTCAGCTACCAGGTTTGTAGTAAAATCAATGGTTCCAAGGCATGTAGCATAAGAAGTGTGGAGCATTGTTTTCTGTGCTTGTTCCCTGTCTGTGTGGCATTTCTCAGGAGGGACTGCCTGCTGACCTTGGCCAAGAAGCAAGGTTTATGTCAGTAGGCATGGTACAAAGGCATAGTAGATGATGGGTATTTCCAGAAGAAATTTTCTTCCAGTTAAAAAAAAGTGTGAATTAACTTCTCAGGATTAAAAGAGTAGTTACCAGATTTACCTTACAATATTTTTTAGTATGATAATAATAGATTTTCTGTAATCTGTCAAAAATCTTACTATATCATTGCAACTGTTTATTATCTTAATGAAAAATACCCACTTTCAACATTTGGCTTGAATTTTGGAGAACTGATTTACCCCTCTGAAGTTGTAGTCTTATGATTTAGTGTATTTTAATATCTGTATTTCTACAAATATATAAAATATATATAGAATATAGAATATATAAATGTCCTATAAATATCTTTGACACGTGTTAATAAGATTTAGAAAATGAGGCTAAAATGAGTGTCAGAAAGTCATGTTATCCACTCCCTAACTCAATTTAAAATCAGCCATACTTGAATTATTCCTAACAGATATTTACCCGTCTTAAAAAGAGGCACAGCCAGGATAGGTTGCATTCCTGAAGCTGAGAGTACAAGGAAGAAATAAGAACTGAGCCTGTATGCACTGTGCAGTCCTCCTTCTCTGCCCTAGTAGTACGCAACCTACACAGAGATGTGACTTGTAAAGTGTATATGTACATATATGTGTGTATATATATTTAGTATTATAAACATAAAACACATTTTCTGACCAAATAATTTTCTTGATTGACAAATTGGAAGAGAGGTTGTGTGTTCTGGTTTTTGTTCATCATTTTGGGCTTCCACATCGTTTTGCTAACCCCGTTCTGAACTTGGCAAATGCAAAGGCCAGAACCTGATGTTTTCAGAGATCCAGACGTTATGTTTAACAGTGCCAGTACCCAGCTCCATCCTAATGGATGCACATTAAATTAACCGGAACTTAATAGCTGCTTCTCATGGAAAGATGACTGCATCCCTTGGCTGCTGCAGAGCCTCTCACCCGTTGCTGCCTCCAAGCACAAGGTGAGATGGGGAGAGCTGGAAGCACCTGGGACTCACCCAGGACTCGAGAAGATTTGGGCAGGTTTGATCATTCTGTGACTATCTACCAAGGCAGCTGAATCCATCAAAAGCTGCCAGCTTTATAAAAGCAGTGCAGGTATTCAGCTGCCCTTCTGCCTTACTCACTCTCAGGTACAGATGCTTCACGGACAGAGATACTCCCTGGCTAGGGTAAATGGGGGGAGGAGACCCGTGGGCTCCCGTGCCATTACTGTGCAGATGCTCAGTGCCCCCAGTACTTCCTGTCTTTGCATTTCTAAACCATAAGGCTTGAAGTGTGGCCGGTAGCAGCTCCCTCTCACAATCCTGGGATACGTGCCACAACCATCAGACAGGTTTCAAAGATAAAATAGAAGCCTTCACTTTTTTCAGATAAGTTTTGCAAGGTGTTTGACAAATACTCTTCTACTTTGACAAGTACCATTAATTTTTTAGGGCTTTTTTTTTTTTTTTTTTTTAGCTAAACATGCAAACATCAACAGTGACTTTGTTTCATTCCAAGGAAATCTATCATGCTGGTACTGTGTCACATCCAACTTGTCTAAATACTGTCTGCCTTGCCATTCACAGAGGATTCCAGGCAGCAGTCCGGCTTGACTTGGTTGTGAAACATATTGGTCCCTGGCTGTGTATTCCCAGCTAAACTATCCCAAATCATTCTTCCCTCACCTTCACCTAAACAAAAAGCTTTTCTTTTCCTCAGATCTGTAGCACGCCACTACCATGCTACTCTTGGAAAGGTCTACCACAAGGTATTTAAGATCTAGCCACAAAGCCACCTGAAAGGTTTCCACATGTGCAGCATGCCTTCAGAAGAAGGTAGTCTGCATGGTACAGAAACACCCTGTGCACTTTGGGCAGGCTCCCCTCCACTTTCTGGATGTTATATTGCTTGTTGAAAAGCACTGGCAGCATGAATAAGGTGATCCATCAATATGGCTGCATAAAATTTATGTTCACACAATTCTAGCAGAGCTGTTTTATTTCATTGAAACTTGACAAGTTTTGGAAAACATCACCTTTTCTCTGAATGACTAATCTGAAAAGGATGCTCCAAAACAGCTATGGAAATGTCCTCATTTTGCAATAGCTTTCTTTTTGAAGGTCTATTTACTCTTTGCCTCATCCTTCCAAGCCATCTAAGGCTTTTAACCTCTGGAAAAGAAACTCCCTTTTTATTACTCCCCAGGTACTTCTCCCTTCATACCTAACATACAGCCTGGCCACTTTCTGCTCAGAGAGTAGTGATGAGGGAAAAATAGGACATGTAGTTTTTGGCAATATGAATTTGTCCTAGAATCTGCTGTTACTGGGAATATACTCAAATCTGGGTGTCTTATATGGTCCTTCCTCCCCTGGCTTTTTGATCCCTCTTGAATCACATAAAGATTTCCTTGTCTCTACTCTGACAGGTTGCAAAGTGCTCCCCATACTGCAGAAGTTAACTGATCTCAGTCTGTGGGCATGAAAATGTGCAGGAGAAATACCTCACTCTTGTCTGGTAACAGGAGTTAGAATACACACCTTTTCTGAAGGATGGGAACAGGGTTAGGTAATACTTCTCACTAGGCCAGCTGATGTGACAGGACTTTTTTCAGGACATATGTTATACGTATGGGCTATCTATGCTCTTGCATTCAAAAGCTGTGACAGCAGCAGAGAAATCCAGTGGCTTACTTGATAATCAACCAAGCCCTCAGTTCCCAGAAATCAGTATTGTTCCACTGGCTTCAGTTAACTATGCTTGTTTACATCCATCATGTGAAAACATTTTTATGTGTTAATTTATTGGTTACTAGCTTAATAAAACATGCTGGCACCTGCCATCATTTCTGAAGTCAACAGAAGTCTCAGGGCTATTTCCCGTGCATCCAATCTGGCCTTTGATACAGCCCTAACTAGATTTGCAGCTCTTAAAGAGCTCATGTATGGGTAATGAACCTTCAGAGCCACACGTGAGTGCCAAGTTGTGGTTCACAAGGAATTCAGGGGCAATACACCCAGGGCTGGCTTCACATGCCTTTTGGGCGTAATTGGAGAAGAATGTTAAATCCTTTCCTAAAAAAGCAAGAGAGAGGGCCCTGGCACAGGGCATCCTCTCACTCCACAGCAATTACATCTACACAGCTTTCAGCACACCATCCTTTTGTAACAGTCTCTTCCTTCCTAATGAAGGAGAAAAAAGAAAAGAGAAAAGAAAAACATCTGCAGGGCTCAATACTTAGAGCACTATATTATCCCTGTGTAAATCCAATATGTCAATGGGCTTCAACAAAGAATTAAGGTGGATTTAGCTACCTGTGGAGATACTTGGCATCTGAATTCTTTTCAGCAATCTGTTCCTCATGCAACCAAGGAGAATTTCTTTGCATCAGCAACGTTTATTCATGAAGCTGTTCTGTAACATCGGTAGCTTTTGTGAGAGGTTAAAATGAAGTGCGAAAAGACGGAGCGGGAGTGTTGGACCTTTCTGAAGCTGGAAGTATCACAGCTGAAGACTCAGTTTCTTTGGTAAATGAAGGTAGTGAAAGAATTTTCTAGCATCCATCTTTTGGGGTCTCCCTTCACTGACTTTGGCAATTGATGAATCATGTATTGTCAGAATGACTCTACTGATCCATAAGGTTAAAAAGAAAAAAGGTATTTGTCCAGGACCATGAACCATTACTTTTATTGAATCAATGTGAGCTAGATTACATCAGACCTGATTCTAGCTTAGAAGAGGCTCATGTGTACTGCACATCCAGAAAAGCATGTGTGAATTTTATGTGTCTGAGAACTGGCTCTGAGGATACACAATTGAACTGGTAGCAATCTACTCTAGTTTTTAGCTACAAGTTTCACAAGTGTCAATTATTATAGATTAGACACTACAAGTAACTTCATATCTGAAACTGGTACAGATGTGATGGGATGTAGAGATTGGTAAGCTCCACACAAACAGGGGCCTGCATGTCGCCCGTATGTAAGTCACCCAGTGAAACTCCTCTTCCTGAAAATTGAGATTCCCCAGAACTCATGGATGCCCTGAGATGCTGGCAACTGGTAGCAAAGAGAAATCTACATGTCCACATAATTTCTAATTTCTTGGACTTTGGAAGAAACTCAATTTCCTGGTTGGAAACATTTTTAGAAGCATCAGACACTGGAGCAGAGAGATGATGTGTCTCCCCTGCACACTGTATTGTCTTTGAAACACTATACATCCTCAAGGTATTTTAACATACATGAAACTCCAATTTTTTTATATATTACTTTTGACTACACATTTATGAGAAATGAAAGTAATTATGCCTGTCCTCTTCCTAGAGATGAGAAAACTGGAAGCAAAATCTGGCTCATTCAAAACAATCATTCAAGACCTAGGTCAGGATTAGAAGTCTTTAAGGGAAAAAATGCCCAACAGCTCTTCAGGGAAAAGAAAAAAGAACTAAAAGAGAAGCTTGCTGTCTGCAGATGTATTGTACATTTATATTGCCCAAACTCCTTAAAAAAAATTACTGGCATCTGTGATCCCTATACGTATCAGTTCTTCCTTTATGTAAATTGAGTATTTACTTTCGCTGGTAAATTATGAATTTTCATTGCTTCTCTTACAATAAAAGACAGCAAAAAGTAAAAAAAAAATACTATGTGTCTTTTGCAGCTTGGTATGTAATGCTGCTCAGGACTCACAGGAGAATAAAATTACAAGAGTTAAAATTCTTTATTTCTGATTTTGGAAAATCACTTTCCTCTGTCTAATATTTTCCATTATCATTCTACACTGTCCATGTTATTTCAGAAGTGATTGAAATGAGCATAATAACCCAAAACAAGTGTCTTTGGTACATATGATGACACAATGATCTTTTCATATGACTCATCTGGTTTTGTTTCTCATAACACCATGCAAATGGGCTTTTGTAGGATCTAGCAACATAATACACTCAAGAACTCAGGATCCTTGTTTGTCAAGGGTGATTTTTTCTTTTAGCTACCTATTTGTGTAGCTTAATTAGCAGGTGATTTATGAGAGTTTTGAACCTTCTATAACCTTGTCTAATCTAGGTGGCAAAATCTGCAGAAATAACAAATTTCTCTCACCCTCCATTCCCTTCTTAGAAGGTTAATATTTTAACAATATTGCTACCTTGCCTGCTACTCAGCAACTGAAACTTTTACTGAAGGTTCTCTCAGAGCAGAGGAGATTTGGCAGTCATCTATTTGGTCTTCCATACCCTCCACACAAATTATAGGAAAGATACCAGATGTTTCTAGATGAGCATTTTGCTCTCAGACACGTCAATCAATGCATAGCTTTCACTGTGCTGCAACAACAGCAGGGTAATTTGTAATCGTTGTTCCATGCCATGCAAAGCAGCCTGAACCTTTGATTATCCATGACATTACATTAACACCCAGCTCTTTTTTCTGCTCTGTTTGCATTAACAACACTAAACAACATTAAAGGCCCATTTGCCTTCTGAGTTCCAGCGGCAAACAGAAAACCACCCAGCAAACAGAAAACCACCTGCCCACATGTGAGGATGCTGCAACTGGTCTCACAAAGCAGCAGCCTGGAAGAGAAAAACCACTCAAAACTCAGTGCCTTCAGGTAGTTTTAGGGGACTGATGAGACCCACACACCCAGATTTGCCTCCAGCATCAAGGTCTAAGAGAAGAATACCAGCAAAGTGCCCCATGCAGTCCCAGATTTTTCAAGGTAAAAGACTTTCTGTCAGATACATTTTTAACTGGCTGTTAAGCATAAAACCTCAAGTATTTACCTATGACTCAAGATTTCTTTTTCCTGACACAAGAGCAGCACAGAGCATAAGGACAGAGGAAGCTTCCTACATCTCTGCAATTGTCTCCATGATGACAGAATTTGTTCTCAGTCACCCAGGGTGTGACTGATGCAATGTAAGAAATTTTGGAGGCTTATGACTGATGACTGTTCAGGACAGAACAGTTTCAGTTATTTTTTGGCACCAACAAAAAAGTCACTTCTGTATTTTAACATTTTCAGATTCAATTTATATTCAATTTTTGTGGTGAAAGGGAGAAAAAAGTACATGTCTGGAATATATGTCCAAGATGTTCAAGAAAAACAAAAACTTTCCGTCTCAGAAAGACTTGAACAACCTCTATAATTACCTGTGTGGTATATTAATGCATATTATTAGTGTGTATCAAACATTGTGACACTGGAGTTCTGTTAGGTTTTCTCCGTTAGAATGATGGGGAAGGTGTTGGGCTTTTTTCCTCAGGAAGGGTCAAAGTTACCAGAGTTGAAGTCACAACCCCAAAATGGAGTAAATTTGACCCATACTCTGAAGCACGAAGAGAAGAGCCCATCTTCCCTACCGTAAGCAGCAGCAATTTGAATTACACAATCACAGAGTGGGAAAGCCCCCTCTTCCCGGCGGGGAGGCGAGGGCAAGAAAGGTCAGGGCACATCCACGAGGACGGCGGCGAAGAAACAGCCCAGCTCACCGCGCCCACGCTTCCCAGCACCCGCGGCGCGGACTTTCCCCGCGCTGGCAAGCGATGCGAGCCGGGCACCTGCTCACAGGGCCGGAGGGGGCGGCTCGGGAGCGGCGGACCAAAGCCTGTGCGTCCCGCCCCGCCAGACCCGGCCCGGCCCTCACCGCCCGGCCAGACCCTGCCCTCACCGCCCGGCCCGGCCCACACCGCCCGGCCAGACCCTGCCCTCACCGCCCGGCCCGGCCCGGCCAGACCCGGCCCGGCCCACACCGCCCGGCCAGACCCTGCCCTCACCGCCCGGCCCGGCCCCGCCCGACCCCCAGCGCTCCACCGACCGCCGGGGGTGGTGCCGCCACGCAAATCAACCTCCCTCCCGCAGCCAATAGGAGGGCGAAGCGGCCGGGAGGGCGGGGCGCTCCGCGGGGATGAGCGCTCTGCTCGACGGCGCGGGCGCGGCGGTCGCATCGGCACGTCGAGAGCGGCGTTGGCACCTCGGGAGCGGCGCGGGCGGAGTGAGACTGGATCGGCCGGGCTGCCCTGCCTGGGGGTAAGTACCTGCCAGGACGGGGGAGGACGGGACAGAGCTTTCTTCGTGGGCCGGACAGGGTTTGTCTTCTTTACCCCGGGCACGGCCGGTGTCGGCTCCCGGGACGGGAGCACAGCCGTATTCCTGAGCTCCGCTGAGCATCATCTGGAGTTCCCGGACGCCGCCGCGCCCGGAGCTGCTGCCGGAGGGAGGGCAGTGCTGGGCAGTGCCGGAGCCCGGGCTGGCCGCCTCTTCCCCTGCTGTCGAGGGCGCTCCGGTGGTGCCCGGGGCTCGGCACCAGCCCAGCCGGCGAGGCGGAGCGGCCGCGGGGCGTGCGGAGCGCTCGGCACCTCGGTTTTGCATCAGAGTAGACGAAACTGTCCCGGTTGAGTCGAGAGGGGAAGTCTGAAGCCCGGAGGCAGGAGAGATGGTAGGGAGTGGGAACCGGGCTTTTGGGTCCGAAGGTGCCTTAAACTTCTTGAGGAGGAGTCAAAAGGGATGGCTGGGTTTTCACAGGATGAGAGAAAAACAGAGGCACTTTCAAATACGTGTCCTCTGATCCAGTCACAACGGGTGTCTGCATTTCCACTGCCTTGTTGGTCTGGCTTAATGAGTATTAACATTTTATTCATAGTGCTCATACATGCTTATGAATAACTCCAGCAGATTTTACAGAAAATTTGGTTTGTATGCAAAATATAATAGCCTTTTCTTCGTTCTTGAGTGTCGTCATGGCCAGATCTGGAAGTGGGTATAAAAGTTAGCATTCTTTGATTGCTTCCTATTAAATTGATAATCATTTCCTTTCCTACCAAGAAGAGCTGGCACTCATGTGTGTCTCAGATAACTACCTGTCACTCTGTGATACTGAGAAAGGAAATGACTAAAATAACGACACCAGCTGAAAACGGACGCTTGCTTTTCTTGTTCCTGTTCTTTAGATGGTATTTTAGGAATTGTCTTTTAAGCTGTCAGGGATCAAAATGGCAATATATGACTTTTTAGGATGAGAATACAGTTTGAAGGGTGATGCTTACTTACCAGTGCTGATACTCTATTGCACTATTTAAATAGTGGCAAGACTACAAGACGACCATAGTTTTTTTTTTTATTCAAAACAGACCAGAGATCTAACAGATGAACAGAATAAAGGTCATGATGGGGAAAGGATGGTTTAGGTGCCCAACTCCTCTGATGACCTTTTTCTCACACTTTTTTCTCTGACTGCCCTGTATGACCACTGCTCTGAAACTGAACTTGCATGTTCAGTCACATGGTATCTGGTGTTTTGGCTGAGGCTAAGACTGCAAGTTAAATTCTGTTGTTGGAAGACGTCTCCATGAAGAAAGTAAGCATAATACAGAAGATGTCTTGAGATATTAAAATGAGTAAAATGAAGTACCTTCTGGGCATGCAGATAAATGTGATGCTACGGAATGCAACTGCATATTCTATCAGTCCTGGAGCATTTGGGTGCTGTGGGCTTAGGCTCCATGTCCAGCATCTTCCACTATACTATAGCAGTAACCAAGACCTGCTTCAGAAGGAGAAACGGTAATTGCTTCTGGTGCATAAATAATAGAGAAGGAAGAGAATCTGCTGAGTGAACGGAGTCACCGAAATTTCTCCCCAGCATGGGCAGCACTGTGTGAACATATACACTGTGCTGGACACAGTGACACTGGGAGGAAGGGCACTGAGCAAATCATGGGAATGCAGGGCCACTGGGGGCTGAAGGACACTGCTTAATCCATTTGATGCACTGTAGTTGTGCACCTAAACCATGCTGGAGAAGGGGTTTGTCTTCTCTCTTTTCAATAAAGAATAAGGTCTCACAGTGCTTCCAGAGAGAAATGGTCCAATTTTCATCAAGTCACAGCCAGTTCAACATAGGTCTCGTGTGTGAAGAATATTGATTACTTCAGTGTGTTTCCAGTGTCAACACAGGGATCAAACTGACTGTTTCCCTTTTCATAGAAAACTCCTTTTATGTGTGGAGTGCTGTTTCTTGCTCTCCCCGGTCTTCTGAATGAAATTAATATAATTCCTTCAACTCCTCTTTGTCCAGGATTGTATTTTCTAAACTGTTTGGAGACAATGCCAAATATGTTCCCTTTGGCTTTCCTAATGCGATAACTGGTGCAGGATGTACTATTGCAGCTGAGGCCTTATCTATGCCAAGCAGAGTAAAACCAGTCCTTCCCAAGCCATCTCTCATATAAGACATGGGGTTTTGGTTTTTTTTATAATGGCATTGTATTGTGAGCTTGTTTTGGAGCTTGCAATCAGCTATAATCCCACCAACGCTTTCCTACTGCCAAACTAGGTGTTTCTACTTTCTATTTGTGTGAATAATTTTGTCTAGATGTGCCAGGCTTGTCCATTTTGAATTTCCTTTTATTTTTGTTAATTCTTCTCTTACTGTGAAGATCACCTTAAATTCTCATCCTTTCTCCTCCCCTTGCCCCCACCAAATGCTTGCTTTTACTTCCTTCCAGTTCAGTGTCACCTGGAGACTGTACAAGCTCACGTTTGGTTCCACTCTCCGAGTTACTAGCGGAAAATATAGATAGCCTCTGAGTGTGACAGGTACCAACCTAACCCTGACATGTTCAAAACCAGTTCTGATGTGAGAACACAACTGCTGTGTCAACTGTGAAGGTTCTGGACCAGATACACTTCCCATCATCTTTTATCTGGCCCATCAATTTTCTTTGACTCTGGTCATCCCTGTAGTTCAAGGATGACAAAGCATGGTGCAGAAATTACTGAGGCGATGTTAATTTGATCCAATAAACTCATCTCAACACCAAATGTGAGTTTACTGCTTTTTGCAGTGAAGCCATTTTTGTTTATGCTTGCATTTTGGGCTGTTCCCCAAGAGGTGGCCATGAACCAACTTTGGTGAGGAGTCTTATTCCCAGGGAGTGGCCTAGGGCTGGCTCCTGGGAATCCCCTCTTTGGGGGGGCTCTGCATGATGGGAGCAAAGCAATTTGGTTTGTACCTCTACCTTGATAGGCTAGATGAGATATCAAGACACCACACAATCAGCAAGAGCTATCACACAGTGTTTCGCACTTATATCTAGGCCATAATTTATGTAGTTTTATCAGAGAGAGAATGATGTCACATATTTTGACTTCCAAAGGGTTATCATGTGTGCAGATTTTGATTTATCTGCTATGACAGTTAACCCATTAATCACCAGGGTTATTCTCAACAAGCTCATGTTCACAAACTCAAGAAATTACAGTATGCTCCAGCTTCTCCTACTATGCCTTTTTTCTGTGCTATGTTTGTGGTAGTGTCAGCTCACTTATTTTTGTAATCAAGAATGAAGCTCGCTTGAGCGTTTGACATGCCAAATCAGGTGTGTGCCTAATTACATCTACATCTTGTCTCAACTTCACTGGTACTTTCAATGAGCCTGTAAACATCCATGGGCTGCTACGTAGCATAACTCCCATAAAGCCTGACACATCCTGAGGCTGTGGGTATGCTCACGTGGCTGCAGGGGTTATTTCTTTGCTGGAACTATTTTGGTGCAGGTACATACAGTTGTGTAGATTTTGCAGTAGGATCCCAAACAGCCTCATGTGTACTGGTCCACATGAACAAATACCAAGAAAAAACACTGTATTTAACCTTAAAGGGATTTTTTAAAAGTAAAGAATACTTGATCTCAGATTGTAACAATTTATCAGAAGCCTTAAATATATGTGCTTTTTAAAAAACAATGCAGTTGTGCTAATTTAAAAATGTCAGTAGAACTTGTGACTGATCATATGCAACCTCATATTTCTATCTGCATGCCAACATATTGTCTTAATCACTTATAAATACCACTGTGTGGTAGCAATAGTAGTTATATAAATGTGGCATGTACACAGCTATTTTGCTGAGCCAATGTGTTTCAGGGAAGCAGAGCTGATTAATTAGATAATGTCTATACTCATGGTGCTGTAGTGCCAGCACTGCCTGTGAGTGTGTTGGCTAATTGCCGTGCACAGTGACTTGTAATGATGCCGAGCTGAAGTAATTGCTAAGGAATGCATGGATGGCTACCTCACTGTTTATGTTAGTGGTGTGGTTCTGTCTTAGCCATGTGGTTCTGTCTTTATGTGACTTGTGAGAAAAATGTCAGGACGAGATAGCCAGAATCCATTGTATCTATCCAGTACTGAAAATTTGTCAGTGATGATCCATAGCTCTCCAGTGAAAATTTAGACAACCTAGTAAATAGTAGCAGTCAACCTATGTAAAACAAGCTGACCTCTCCAATGCAGGAATAATGTTTCTCATGGATGCTGAGTAATAACAACTTAAAAACCTCAGATTTTTTTTGTCAGTCTTATCGTAAATACGTGAAAAATGCAATGCATTTTATAGTGCATTTAATGCACACCAGCAACTTCTCCTAGTTTTGATACTAATGTCTGGGAAACCTGACAACCAGTCTATGGAAAAGACCAGGATGGTTAACCTTATTCAATAAATCCGAGAAGTATAGGATGTACCCTAGATCTTTGAATTTATAATTATTGCTGTCATCCAAAAACTGAGAGTTCCTTTCTGTTAAAGGAATTGAATGCTGGTAAAGAAATGGAGATAAGTCAAAGAAGACCCTCCAAAGCTATCAGTATTCTAGCAATTATCACCTCTTTTCTTTGAGTTAGAAGCAAAAATATTAATTTTAATTTTTCCCGCCTAGGTTTTTCTAGCCTTTATGGTAGGAAAGGAACCACTGGAGACTTGGAGAGTCTGCCAACTGCAGAGGTAGCCTGCAAAGAATAGAGTCATCTCTACTTCTCTGAATATATCAGTTTGTAATAAATAACTTGTCCTGGCAAAAACAGAGAAGTTGATACTTCATGTAAGCTTTTGGAAAAAATAATACCCTGAGACATTTGCAACTACAGATATTTGTCCCTAGGGTGATGGAAAGTACAAAGGTGGTGTTCTGTTGTACCCAAGCTTTGATGAGTATATGAGCTGGGTAGTGTAGTCTTCAGATACACTTGTAGTTTCTTAATGGATTTCTGTAGATTTATAACTGGCATTCAGTGTTAACTGATGGACTTTAATTCCTGAATACATTTTGTCTATTTTTAAACATTACGAAATCCAAGAAATTCCAGATAGGATAACTCCCTTTCAGTGTGGCCACAAAAAGATTTTGAACTGCTGATCTCTGCCATAGTTGTTAATGTTGGAGTTAGTACACAGATGTGATCTTAAAAGCACTTGAGAAGGCAAACTGTCCTAATCATTAGATTATGATTTTTGGTGTTTCTTCAGGCTCTTATTGAGGAGGAGGAGAAGAGAGAAACAGAAAATGAGTGATTTGAAAAATTCAAGACTTCTGTGCCACCTGTGATTGGCGTGGTTGTGAAGACAGGGAATTTGGACTGAAGAAATGACTAGCACTCTGCCATAAGCCAATTACAGGAAAATCTATTGTAAAAAAACCCAAAAAGTCTGTTTTCCAAGTTAATTAATGTTGTCAAATCTATTATTGGACTAACAGATACTGAGCAAAAATATTAAATCTGGTCTAACACAATTGCTACCAGATCAGATAGTTACTAGAGAATTATTATTAAATCTTAGGTTCCAACTTTTAAACAAAGGCTTCAGCTACATTTAACATTTTTTTTACCTATGCACAACTTGCATCTTAACTTGCATCTTAGTGCAAGAGCAGCATGTTATTTGCCTCGGAATGGAGTGTGTTCAATTCAGCAAGTCCATCTGAGTAGATTTCCATCAATACTACATCCTCTAAAAGCCATATGGGAAGTCACTGAAATGTGCTGACACACACTTAACTATGAAGTAATTTTGCCTAGCAGCAGGTTATTTCCCAGTTGTTCACCACTTGTTTTTTGGGTCACATCTATTGTATGTCATGCGATCAAAATCCCATGCCATTCAGAGCCAGGATGAGCCAGTGGGTTCATATTAGGACTTTTACCTTCCAAGGGAGAGAAGAACTACCGACAGAAGTTATTTTTAACTGGCTTATTTTGAAATATCTTGTTCCTCAAACAACTGAAGTAAAAGCTTCATCTTGTAAGGCCCTACTCAAGGCTGAAAAGATTACTGACTAGACTTTTGGTAACCCACAAGCTGGTATTAAAATAGCAGCTGCCATTTATGAATGCTGAAAGAAGACAGAATGTACACTGCCTTCCTTCCCAGCTGCTGGCCATGAAATATGGATGCTGTGCTTCCTTGTTTCACCATTTGTCCCCATACTCCATGATCACAGATTCACAGAATATTCTGAGTTGGAAGGGACCTACAAGGATCACTGAGCCCAGCTCTTAACTGAATGGCCCATATGGGGATCAAATGTGGATATAACAAATGTTAAAACTGAAATAAACAGAGGTGGGCAACTTTTTGTTTCTCCAGAAATAACTTCTCATCCTTAAATTATTTCTACACAGATAATAGGCTCTAGAATGTTACCATGGCAATGGAAATATGCTTTGTAGGACTCCCTTTTGTATGTATATGGGGCTAACAGAAAGGTTTTATCCATATGCATAGTTTTTGATTTTCAGAGTGGATTTTCTTTCTTACCTGAAAATCTGATGTCATACACAGTTGTGTGGGGCTGCATTTACCGGAACAGGAATTGTTGGAATGTTTGTCTTTCTCATGCATCATGGGAAAGCTAATCACTGTGATGATTAATACCAATAAGTAGCACAGTAACATGAAGAGATGAGTACTGATCATGCCCTCAGCTGACTCTACTTGCTGGGTGTCTGGCTTCCAAGTTGTAACCTCTGCTGTCATCACCTGGCCTGTGTTTCCTGTGTGTGTGTGTTTGGGTGTACACATCATGATGGACGGCAGAAGGAACTTCATTTTTACAAAGACAGATTTACCTAGCCCAAAAATACAAACATGGAAGTACACGTTCCAGTTTAAATATACACAATATTTTAAAATAAAACAAAACTGACAGCTAATCTATTAAAACCCCCACTCTTAGAATTAAGGCATTTATACACTAGTAGTTGTTACTGCAGCATAATTGCTGTCTTGATATTCTAATGTGTTAGATGTTTCTTACATAAATTTGCACAAGTAGTTGAATATATTTAAAGTTCATGTTCAAATTAGAAAACTTTTTATCTAAGGCTGAGTACCAGAGCAATTTAGACTGGACCTTTGGACATTGTCTGATCCAGGTCCACTCAAAACACACACAGGCAGTTTAGGTTGCTGAGGGCCACGTCAAGTAGTGTTTTAATTATCTTCGAGGATGCAGATTCCCAAACTTTTTTGGGCACCTTTTCCATTGTTTCTAAATGTTTGGTGTTATTTTAATTTGCTTCCCCACTTCCCCCCCCCCCCCTTACCCTTGCCTTCCCCCCCCATCTCCTATCTGTCTGGCTCTTCCTTTGTTTCCACTTAGGTCTGTTGCCTCCTGTGCTGCTGCTCTACATTTCCATGAAGGAACTAGCCTTGCATTAAGCAGTTAGTGATGGCGACAAGATCTCCCTTGAGTTTCCCGTTTCTCAGGCTGAACATTCCCAACTCTCTCAGCCTCTCTTAATATGTCAGGTGCTCCAGCACCTCTGACCATCTCTGTGACCTCCCCTGGGCTCACCCCAGTTTGTCTATGATGAGCAACACCCCAGGATGTGGTCTCTCAAGTGTCAGACAGGAGGGGTCCTTTCCTTCCTCACTTTTGCTCCTCCAGCCTGGATGCATGGCACAGGTTCCAGTTCTTGCCCACCAGTACACCAAGGTCCTGCAGGGCTGCTTACTGGTCAGGAAGCCCAACTTCTACGGCTGCACCAGGCACTGTATGAAGGGAGAGACTGACACTCATTTTACAGACTGAGATCTGAGGCTATCCCTAACAACCAGTAATATACTATGTGTTAATATATTGCCCTAATTACCAACAATACTATCAACATATATGTAGATGCAAACTTTGCTGAACAACAGCAGCATCTGATAAAGGAGGTCAGCTTTTCTGAACATTGTTTTGTTGAGTTGAAATGTTTCAAATTGCTGTTCCCTGTTGCCCTCCCTGCTTATTTGTTGCAGCTCTTTAGTGTAAGTTCTGTCCCTGACACCATCCAAAGAATGCTTAGAAGTTATTGTCCTCTCTTGGGAAGATCTGGTTCCCCTTTGTCTGAAATGAGAGTTTAATATTGGAAAATACCTCTGTGGTGATGTTACATTCCAGCCTACTGTTTTCCTTTATGTAAAAAAGCCTGACATTCTGCCAAATCATGAGTTTCTCAAAGCAACCATTTCCAAATACCCCAAATAAATTTACTGTGTTTCTTGAGCAAAAGGTGCTCAAGAAAGCTGAAATAGAAACATTTTCTTGAACCTCACAAATCTCTTCAGCCAAATATTGCAAATGCTAACCTATGGAGTACTTGAGCATGTTCACCATAAAGCCAAACATGTGTCCTCTGTAATTTGTGGTGTTTGTGGCCTAATACAATGCTGAAATATGGGCATAAAGTTACTCACTTCCCGTCCTTCCATTCTGTCCAGGTACTGTGTGTAGGTAAGGAAGAGCATCTTGAAAATGTGAAAATGAAGTGGGAATCAGGCTAGGTGGTACACTTTAGAAACAGAATGTAAAATACAGGACTTGAGGAGAATGAAAGAAAGTGCCAAAAAGTCCCTGATTTTGCAGGACTCTGAAGTCAGGCTTAAAGAGATGGCATCCATTTGTTAGCACAAAAATGTGAACACTTAAGCTGTGGAGCCATATCCCAGACCAGGTACAGGTCCTCAATGCAGAGTTAAAAGATACTAATGTTGACCACCTTGAATGTAAGTTTTGCTATGTAGATACAAATAATGTAGGCTTTTAGAACTAAGTACTGGGAAGCTGGGAGAACCCAGGGTGAAGATTGTCAATGCAACTGTAACTTGATCCCTCTGTTCCACTTACAGCTAGACTTCACTGGATCTGCTGGATCACGGAGATCGTGTGTGATGCTGTCCATGTCACTGGAGAGGAGCTCTTCACAAGTGGCCTTGATCCATGTGTTCATTCACTGATGTCCAGCTTGTTCCTTCACAATTTTACTCAGCAAAGTGCTCAAGGCTTACAGCAGTGACTGAAGCCAGAAGGAGCTGACTTCTGAACATTCCAGGTACAAAGAATTGTGCTTGAAGTGTCACAAGTGGGCATCATAACTCATCAGGAGTGATAGTGTTGTCCTTAA
Source organism: Grantiella picta (assembly GCA_013397955.1). Taxonomy (NCBI): domain Eukaryota; kingdom Metazoa; phylum Chordata; class Aves; order Passeriformes; family Meliphagidae; genus Grantiella; species Grantiella picta. The sequence goes on from VZRM01006908.1 coordinate 1,523,769, forward strand.
TGACTCTGGGCTGAAACCTGACTATGAGGCTGTTAGATCTGCCTCCCCCAAAAGACTGGTAGGAGTTCATAGAACTTTCCAAAGATTTTACAGAGGAAATACCCGAGGAAATAAACAGTAGCAACATAGTAAATAAGATAGCATGGACTGAATGATGAATATTAAATGTTATGTTGTACAACTTTTATTCAGCATGTGCAGACTGTAGGCAGAGACTTGGTGGAAGTGATAGTACATAGGCCAGTATTTAATTGGATGATCTTCCTGTGTGCAGGCAACATCGTGGTGCAGCCTAAGGTCACACTTGACAGCTCTTTAATCTTCTTTTAATGTTTGACTTTTTAACCTTTCTTGTTGTATTAAAAGAAAAAAAAAAACCAAATATTTTTAGAGATGCTGCAGAATTAGTATACACAATTTACTACAGCATTAGTATTTTCATGTTGTGAATTACTATTTATTTGCTTCTCATTTCTTCCTGGGGAAGGAAGGGTAGATTTACTCTTACAAAATTATGAGTTTATTACACAGGAACTCTTACTCAGTGTGGTTTTCTCTTTGTGTTTTCTTTGTCAAGCACAGAAAATAAAATGAAATAATTGTTGAGCCAGTTGTTAGTCTGCTATCTGTGGAAGGCTGATGAAATTTAATTTTTCTTAAATTTAAGGAATGGTAAGCACGAAGTTCACAGAATTACAGAATAGTTAGGGTTGGAAGGGACCTCGGACATCATCCAGTCCAACCCCCCTGCCAAGGCAGTGTCACCTAGAGCAGGTGACACAGGCATGTGTCCAGGTGGGTTTTAAATGTCTCCAGAGAAAGATTCCATAACCTCCATGTGCAGCCTCTTCAGTCCTTTGCCACCCTCAATGTAAAGAAGTTCTTCCTCATGTTGAGGTAGAACTCCTTGTGTTTTAGTCTATGGCCACTGCTCCTTGTCCTGTCACTGGGCACCGCTGAAAAGAGTCTGGCACCATCCTCTTGACACCCACCTTTGAGATATTTGTATGTATTGATGAGATCACTCTCAGCCTTCTCTTCTCCAGACTAAACAGGACCAGCTCCCACAGTCCCTCCTAATAAGAGAGCTTCTCCACACCTGTAATTATCTTTGTGCCCCTCTGCTGGACCCTCTCTGGTAGATCCTTGTCTTTTATGTACTGAGGAGCCCAGAATGTGTTCAGTGTAGTCCTGCACATGTATGACTTAGTTTACACGAATGGCACCTTTCTGCTGTGGATGGCCATTTTAAAGTAACAAAAAAACATTGTTTGCTCTTTCCAAATGTAGATGCTAAACAGCAAGAGAATAAGCTGCTGAACGCCCCCTTTCTTCCATGCTATCTATAAAGGGGTCCACTATTTCCAGACAGGAAGGGTAGATATTCTCACTGCCTCAGTGCCTCTAGGCAAATTTGGCCATACAGTTTTAAAGCAAAGTAACTCTGAAAACCTGACTTTCAAGCTGCACCACATGTTTTGGTTTTTACTTTTCAAATGGAGATTTTTAATCTTGATGTTGTGGCATGAGGTGAAAGTCTTGATATTATTATTGCTGAGGGAGGAGGTGGGAAACTTTTCATTTCCTAACACTTTCTCTATATGATAGTTGAATCTATGTGATTTGCTATTTAAATTCAAACAATTAGCTCACATGTGTGCATTCCTGAATGAAAGCTCTTCTCTCAGGATATTAATTGCTTGTAAAAAAAATGGTTTAAGTTGAAACGCACCTTTTTTTCTTCACTATAAATGTGATCCTAATCAGGACAGCTCTCTAGACCAGTATATTCCCCCCCATGAAATATACGAGCCCAAGAAGCTGTGTCTGATGGCAGTGATGGAATCTTTCCCATCTCCTCCTTAATATCTTTAACACATCTAACAGTGCCATGAAACAGATTATAAATTTGCAGCTTTAGTTCATGTTAGATTTAGGCCTATTATACTGGGTATGTACACATGTGACTTTTCTTAACCTGGGAATAACTGATGATCCTGTGAAGGAACACGTTGCTCCCCGTGGAAAACGTTTGTTAATGCTGTGAATACACTTTAATTCCTGGGAAACCAAAAATCAGTCCTTCAAAGAGAGGGATCTAGAGATATCCTGCTTGGTGTTGTGTCTTAAATTGATTCTCTTTCTTACTGATTTAAATGAGGTCATGGGATGTACGGCACTTGTGATGAAAAATTTTCATCTTTCTGCTTGCTGAAACAGTTGGTGCAGGGTTCTCACTGAAGCTTTGAGAATTCACCTTCTGCATAGACTAAAGGTCTAGATTTCAAGTAAGCAATATGCTTTAAGGAAACTTATGTTTTGTTACCATGAAACTGTTGTGCACAGATTACTTATTCTGTGGCTTTTTAAAGAAATTTATGGTTAAGCATGTCTAAGGCTAACATCTAGAAAATGGCTCCTGATCTATGACAAGTATCACTTCATTCCTTCAGTAGGATGTTTGCATCATACAAAAGAAAAGGAAGGGTTGGATGGATGTTTGGTTTTTTTTACCCTATCTTGATACTTTCCACACCATTTCTTGAAAATTTTCTTTTCTAACTGTATTGTTAAATGCCATTTCTGTTTCTGAGAGGCTTCCTAGTATTCTCCCAGGAAATGCAAATTTAGAATGAGGGAAGACCTGGGACATTTTGGGTAGTTGATCTAATGAAAGATCAGGAGCTAAAGAAGATTTTTTTAGTAAGCAGCAGTGGGAGGTGTTTGGTTATTAACATGTCTACAGATGCTGATAGCTGAAGGCTTCCTGTCGAGAGTTTTTTTCCCTCCAAGTAAAAGACTGGCATTTTTGGGGGGAGTTTGGGATTGTGCTACTATTCTTTTTGATTTGTCTTCAGGTTTTGTTGTCTTCTTTCCTGCAGTTTTTTAGTTTCTAATCTTTGTACTTGCTAGAATACTGTTCTAGCAGAATTTTGGATCTGATACCCATCACTGTATAAAATGCTGTGAACAAATTCAAAATCTGATATTTTGGTTTATCTTTGATGTCATTATATTTGTTATCTATGATTTAGTTATCAAGATGATGTAGTTATTAGTTACAAATTTTCAACTTTTGTGAACCAATATTCTAGGTACTCATTCCTCCTGTTTATGTTTTACAGGCAGGATGAAAGACCGTCTAAGTGAGCTGCGTGAATTTGCCAGATTACACAACCAACAGTTTTCTGATAGTGATGATGATGATGAAAATGCACCCCAGGATATTCTCCTTTATGAGACAGATTATGCCTTGGAAATTCTTCATAAGGACATACAGAACATCCGGACAGAAAATGACCACCTAAAAGCAGACGTCAACCGTCTCAGAAAGCAAAACACTCGCTTCCTCACTTCCATGCGCCGTCTGAGTAGCATCAAACGAGATACTAATTGTATTGCCAGAGACATTAAGACCCGTGGAGAATGCATCCACAGGAAACTGCAGGTCATGAGAGATTTCTGTGAAGATGCAATAACAAAATATGGAGCTATGTCTGTCATTGCCAGGGTGGCAAAGAACCACTACGTTGACCTCATGCACACATTTCAGGATGCTATGTTTGATTACAATGCAACAGAGATGAACCAGCGGGAGAACTGCAAGCTTCGAATTCAGCGGCAGCTGGAGATCATGGGCAAAGATGTTTCTGGCAACCAGATTGAGGAGATGATTGAGCAAGGCAAATGGGATGTCTTCTCTGAGAATCTCCTGTCGGATGTTAAGATGGCTCGCTCAGCTTTGAATGAGATAGAGACGCGACATAAGGAGCTGGTGAAATTAGAAGGTCGCATTAAGGAAGTTCATGAGCTCTTTCTGCAGGTGGCCCTGCTGGTGGAGGAACAGGCAGACACCTTTGATGTTATTGAGATAAATATGCAAAATGTTGAGGACTATGTAGGAGATGCTAAAGACCAAGTGAAGAAAGCTTTGGAATACAGGAGAAAACATCCCCTCAGAACAATCCTGTGCTGCTGCATATCATGTTGCAGAAGGTGACATTCCCACTGGACTGAAATGAATGTCTTCAAATCAGGTGTTCTTTCCAGAGACGTTTGTGTAATGACAAGCCCCAGAAATAGGGGGGATATTTTGCAGTTGGTTTTGTTCCTGTCTTTTTACTAAATGTACTGAAGGCTGTTTCTATTTATGAGCTCTTAGAAATGTTGATAAAACTATTTTAAATCTAATTTTTATTGAAAGGTACCTGTACTGTAACTAGAGGGGCAAGATCTCTGCAGTGATATTTGTTTCAGATGGACAAGTAAGAGGAATGAATAACCTGGCCTAGGGAAGATGAATACTTCCAAAAAGTAATTTTATTCTTATTCATCCAAGTGAGGCTGCAGGTGGTGAAGCCTTATCACCTGGGGTGACACAGTACACCACAGAATCAGGAGGTTTCAATTTTAACTACTTTGGAGGCTGCTTGATGCAAATTTGACAAAACACTGAGCATGCTAGCAGGAGCAGGACACAGAACTAGTTTCTCTTTCAACTTGATTTCCAGCTGACTTGAATCTTAACAGAAGTGGCTGCACCTCAAATGATAAATATGCACATTTTGCTCTATTTGTGTGCAAGTGACTGCTTTTTTCCATTTTGTGTACCCAACTCTCAAAGTGGCTAAAAGCACTGCAACACTGAGGCATCTCACTCACTTTTAACTTGAGCCACTCCTGGGACTCTCAATTTCAAACCTGCCATGCCTTCCTGTTCTGATACATTTTTCCACTAATTAGCACTTCAGCCAGAAGAGAAACATGCAGTGACCTGCAGTAGAAACACCCATAGGAAGACAACAGTTGTGGGGTCGAGAAGGCATTTTAGGGTCTCCTGTAGTAGCACATACATACAAGCAGTTTTAGTGGAATGATTGGCCGGTCAGTACACTTTGATTTTTTTATATATATTTTAAATAAGATGAAGGATTAATTTTTTTAATATGCAATTTTACTGGTGTACAAAAATTTTTACTTTTTTCCAGTTGCTGGGAAATCTCCATCTGGGTAAGCAAATAGAACTATTTCTTCAGTACACCTGAAGAAGAAAGAAAACAGTTTCATGTCATTTCAGAGCTCTTTTGAAGCTTAAAAGTAAACACTCCTTTTGTGTAATGAGAGTCTGCCCTTAAACAAGGGCAAAATAGTAGGTGTGGCGTATGGCAAGAAAAAATGTGCAGCCCTGGTAAGCAGTGAGCATTGTCAGTGAAATGTATTCATAAGGTCTGGTGAGTGATCATAGCTCCTGCTTATGGAAGTTTCCCAACTATATTTCTAGGTGGCTTCATGATACACTGTGATCTATTACTATCCTTTGAGATAATGCAGGACATTTTTTCAGAAGTTAATTATTTTTTAACCAATGATCCTATTTGTTTGTATTTTAATAAATATATTTCAACATTTCAAATATTTTATATTTGGGAGTTTTCCTCAGATATGCATAGATGTGCATCTTCCTGCACTGAAACTTCTCCCTTCTGACCTTTTGCAGTCTAATTTTATATGTGAAAAAAACCCCAAACATTTCTTACTATTTGTATTATTATAATAAAACAGCAAAATAAATCCAGCTTCCAAGCTTTTCATATCTTACTGGGGAACACTTTTTAGCCAGACAGGCTTTTTTACACGAATAGCACTTAAATGGAATCTCAGAATCTGAATATCTCTTTTGCTGTAGCACTTCTCTGTGATAACATGAATTAGAGTGAGGAACACTGATCTTCTAAACTATAAGATATTTTGATATTCAGTGGTGTACTGGTGATATCAGTGTTATGCTTGTCTAAGGACCTCTCCAACAACAGTATTCAAACTTGAAGTGGGAAAAAGGAGGGCAATGAGTACGTGGAACTGTGCATTTGTAGAGAAATACCCTAAAACTCAAAGAGTCAGCGTGTGGGGATAAATTGATGAAGAATTAAATAATGTAGTTCCTTTCATATGCACGTTCCTAGCACTCGCCAATGTTTTTGATAAAAAATATATACATGTATTTTTGTGTTGGTTCCTTTTTTACATCTACAAATGGAATAAAATATTTAATAAGAAAAACTGAAAGTGCAGTGTTGTACATTGAGTCAGCAGCTCTAAAGTTTCTTGCATTGTCAAAGCTTAGTTTAAAAATTGATGGACTAAATTATGCATTGGTAAAAGGAAATTAAAAATGCCTAGAAAAAAAGGTCCTCCTAATATTTGATGCCACAGTAAATTAAATGTCTTGCATACTGAGATAGACGTACCAATTTTTTTCCTAAAAAAAAACCCAAGAAAAATGAGTTTCATGCATTCTAAGATGATTCTCTAGTGTAAGAAAAAAATCAAATTTATTCTGGCAGTTCTAAGAAATCTTGGTTTCACCAGTAGATACACAAAACTAGTATTCAAGTCTTTAGTTTGATTTGAGGCACACGGAAAAGAGAGTGGAAAGAAAAGGTAATTGTAGATCTCTCCTGACTTCGGGCTGTTGCTGCAAGGAAAAAACATGAGAAGTATTCAAAAAACAGCCTGAGACCCTTTAAGACTATTTTTAAGATGCATTGTGAGTTAAGAGACACTTTAAAATTACTTCCAGTAACTGAAGCAATCATTCTATCATTCTCTTCCTTGCAAACACATCCATTGCTTAATACTGTGGGGTTTTTCTACCCTTCAGTTGTGTAAGAACTCAAATTTAGCCAGCCCTTGAACTTGCCTAATCACAGTTAAACAGACTTCTGTTTAACAACTGCAGCTGATCACACTATAGCTGCAAGGACTCATGCCACACAGGATGAGTGGAAGAAGATGATAAAAGTTGCTTGATAATATGGTAGCATACTAATAACAGAAGCTGCAAGTGGACATCTGAGGAAAGCTGCCTTTTTCCTTCTGAAAGTCAGCACAACTCCTGTGGAGATGTGTGTAGCACATTCTGTGGGTTGGTGGGGTTTCTTTTCCTCCTCTTCCCTCATATGGCAAACACTTGAACTGGGTTTGAGGGGTGAAGAAGTTAAAATCTGCCAGGGGATGGTTTAGCTTTTAGGATTGCTGTTAGTTTGGTTTTTGTTTCCTAATGAAGCTGAAGCTTCACAACCCACACAGCCCCCAACCACCCATTTGTGAATCTCAGCCCTTTCTGAGGAGGACAAAGAACTGGCAACGTGGTACACTTTGCTCCTTCTAAAAAATGTAAGACAGCACTGCATGAGTATAAAAAAGAAAAAAAATCCCCTCTTACAAAATCTAATGTTTCGTATGTAATAGATATGTGTATAAGTCTCCATTTCCGCTTGAGTGACTTTTTTTTTGTTTTTTTTTTCATACCATGTGTTTCATTTTAGAGAAATGGCAGAGGGACAATTGCTTCCTCAAAATGAAGGACCAGACTGTGGACACACTTGTACACATGAACAGGTATCTCTGGCACATGTCTTAGGAGAAACTTCTTGAAGTAAAGATACTTCAAGAACTATCATAAGATCCAGATACGGCATATTTTTTTTTCCCCCGGAGGTTGAACTGAGTAGCTGTGCTAAACTGCTGCTTTTCTAATCTGACCTGCATGAAGGATGTTTTGAATGCCCAGCCCAAGTTGAATTTTATTATTTCTTGAAAACAAAACACATTCTCTAGATTTTTGAACCACAGTAGCTATTTGAAATTGATTTCAAAAAGGAAAGAGCTACATGGGGTTGTGCTTCTATTTCTAGGAAAGTTTGACAGATATAATGAAGGCAGGAAACAGTGTCATTTAACAGATACTGTGTGTGGTGATTCTGGTTAATAAATTTCCAATGCAATGGGACTTTCACATGGAGCCATGCTCTTTGTTTCTCTAATATGTAAGAAGGCAACATCAGATCTATCTTCTTCCACCTTTTTGGCATATTATATAGTGTCTTCATAATGGCTGAGCCAAAGCAAATATGAGCCAGCAGAAGACAGCTTCACCATCACCATCACGCCTTACAGTGCATACATTGTTATGGTTGGAACAGGACAAAGTAACTTTTTTACTGTGTTTCTTAGAAATAGCATAAGATGTGAACAGAAAAGCAGAAAACCGAACTGAATGGAGAACTATGGCATGCCACCCATTTCAAGCCAATGATACAGCATGGCAAATTCCATTGGAAGAGCTGTTCTTTCATTCAGGAGCTCCAGCGTGTGAATACTATGAAGGAAAAAGGTGTGAGTTTCACGTCTGTTCCTCATGTATGTTAACATTAAAATGTTAACAATTCACTTGTACGGTATGAGAGAAGTATTTTCCCTCACAAGCCTAGTATCCCGGGGTCTCTGAGCTCTTAGAGCCGAGGAGGTCAGGCACCACCTGCACCTGCAAATTGATGGGGGGCAGGGACACTTCCCGAGGGGCAGGGACAGCCAGGGTGTCCAACAGCCCAGCAGGGAGTGTGCTCCTGCTCTGCTTATGGGCACAGACGGCGGCCGCCTGCCTCCCTGTGTGCTGGAGGCTGGCACAGGCCCGTGTCCCCAGCCTGTGCTGGGTGGAACACGTTTGTCACACCTCAAAGGTGCCGAAGGTTGGTGGCACGCAGGATGCCCGTTTTCTCCGCTGGAAAACAGGAACGAGAGTGGGAGCCAGTGCCGGGGTAAAGCCAGCGAAGGGACACTTTGCTATCCCCCTCCGATGCAGGGAGGAAGGGGGAGGTCCCAGGGCAAGGAAAGTTGCGATAGGTTTTTCAGTAGAGCCGGCATTTAGTGGCGGCCGGCCAAAAAAATCTTCCCACCGCAATATTTTTCTCCTAATTAAGCAAATTAATAGCTTTGGACTTTGTTGGTTTTGGTTCTCCTTCTACGAGCGAGGGAAGATACATTCCAGGAAACACTTGGACGGAAATAATGAAGTGTCGGTGCCTTATCGGCACAACCTCTCCGCTGCCCTCTCACGCCCGACGAGCCCCGCGGGCAGCACGGCCGTGCCGGCTCTGAGGGGGGCAGAGCCCGCAGTGCCCACAGCCCTCGCACCCCGCCGCCCCGGCTCAGCGCCGCCC